>CAIGQQ010031529.1:87750-114814 GCA_903798035.1 Danio albolineatus
ATAGATAGATAGATAGATAGATAGATAGATAGATAGATAGATAGATAGAAATGTAGATAGTAGGTAGACCGGTAGGCTAGACAGAAATGTAGACAGAGACAGACAGACAGATATATAGAAATGTAGGTAGATAGGTAGATAGACAGACAGATAGAAAGAAATACAGAGTCATATATAGAAATGTAGATGTATAGACATAGATAGACAGACAGACAGACAGACAGACAGAGATAGATAGATAGATAGACAGACAGACAGACAGACAGACAGATAGATAGATAGATAGATAGATACATAGATACATAGAAATGTAGACAGACAGACAGACAGATAGATAGATAGACAGAAAGATAGATGGATAGATAGATAGATAGATAGATAGATAGATAGATAGATAGATAGATAGATAGATAGAAATGTAGACAGATAGATAGACAGACAGATAGATCAAATCAGTTTGAAAAAGGATAGATAGTTTACTTTTCATGACTTGTGAGGCTCACGTCTAGTGGTTTGGCGCTCTCTAGTGACTGAATTTAACATCGCTGTGAGGAAAAAAAAGATTCTGTCATACCTGTAATTCCGTTCACGGTGCTTTGGGCTTTCTAGAGTAAATGAAATGTTAAATAAACCGAATGCAGTTTTTGACTTTTCTGTATTTATTGTTAACACAGAGACTGCACATCAAATTGACCTTCAGAGAGAGAGAGCGAGAGAGAGAGTGCCGTTTCCCTGATGGAGATCAGAAAGATTGGTAAGCCAACAATAAATGCACTCTATTTTTTAAAATAGGGGCTTTATTAACAGCAACCTTTAATACAAACAAATCTTGTCCACTGCAGCAAAACAAATAACTGTACGCCGTTTGCTATGCAATCTAAGCCTTCGGTGCAGAGTGCATTGACACTGTGATCAATACAGACAGAAGATTGTGTTCTGTGCTTTGAAAAACTGCTAATTTAAACTACTAATCAACAATCCCACATTATATTAGATTATTTAAATGAATGTAGCCCATAGATCTGTGTCTTTGGCATAAATGAGGATTTGTCCTGTGCATTTGCTTTAATAGTGGCATAAATGAAATACAAGAACAGTTAACAACAGAAATCCAGGATACATACAAAACGTCTTATTTATTGTTACTTCAGACAACTTAGAAAATCACACAGACAACACAAAAACAAGCTTGTCTTGCCTACAACGTATTTACACCATGCTCTACGCTTTCTGCAAATATTTACATTAAATATGTACATCGAGTGGAATTGAACAAAACACCTGCCACGCTAAGATTTAAGAGCAATAACAATACCACTATTGATAGTAACGACAATATATACGTGTGCAGATATATACACTGCAGAGTCTGAAATGACAAATAACAGAACAGATATATAAAAGAGTATAAACTGAGGTGTTACGTGTGGTTATCGTGTGTTTGTTACACACAGCTTTGATACAGATTTGATGGATGAATACAAAGCAAACATGTGAAACAAACTAATTATTCATGTGTGTTTCTCGAGCACTCATTTGTCAGTGCAGAACAAGATACCGATCAACATCTGCAATGAAATGCAAGTTAAAATCATATCTCTTTAAATATGTTTATTAACAACCCTTAGGGATAATGAAATGAAATGAAATGAATGGAACATTTTACCAAATAAATAAATAAATCCTGACCCTCATGTTGTTCCAAACTTGTTTGACTTTCAAGGAACGCAAATGGAAATATAGACTAATATTCTGCTCGCTTCTATTAATGCGATTAGATAGGATCGTTCACCCAAAACCCATACTGGTCTGACAACATGAGCAAATGTAGCTACTTATATAAAACAGAGTAAAGCTTAAGATAACAGGACAATAGTAATGCTCAATAACAGCATTTATGAAACTCATTCATGGAATTAAAATTTGACAAATCATGTTGGATATTTGAAAACTGCAATGGAGCAGAGATGGCAGACAAAATCTGAAGTTGGATGATCTTTTTTATCCTCTCTTTTTCATGCATATTTCTGCATTTTATTAAAAGTCATGGCAGAAAAGTGGTCTCTACGAATGTGAATAAAGCTGAGGTTTGACTCCCATGAAGGCACAAGATGCTCAGTCTGCCGGAGGGAGAACGTATGAAGCCAGATCAGTCTCAGAAATGATACATTTACTATAGAAAATTCATACATGCACAGCAAAATTCACATTTACAAAATCTAATTGGTAAATTCAAAACACAGTTCATAAATACACACCATTTTTTTACAGTCGTAAATATTTAGCCAAATAATTGGATTTATGTATTTTTAAATCCTATTTCGAATTTACGAATTGCATTTGTGTATTTATGAATCGTGTTTTGAATTTAAGAATTGGATTTGTGTATTTGCAAATCGTATTTTGAATTTATTAATTAGATTTGTGTGTTTGCGAATAGTGTTTTGAATTTAAGAATTGGATTTGTGTATTTACGAATTGTTTTGAATTTCCGAATTAGATTTGTGTATTTGCGAATTGTGTTTTGAATTTATGAATTAGATTTGTGTTACGAATCATGTTTTGACTTTACGAATTGGATTTGTGTATTTGCGAATTGTTTTTTGAATTTATGAATTAGATTTGTGTATTTATGAATCGTGTTTTGAATTTTTGAATTGGATTTGTGTATTTGCGAATCGTGTTTTGAATTTACGAATTAGATTTGTGTTTATGAATGATGATTTGACTTTACGAATTGAATTTGTGTATTTGCGAATCGTGTTTTGAATTTACGAATTATATTTGTGTTTACGAATGATGATTTGACTTTACGAATTGGATTTGTGTGTTTGCGAATAGTGTTTTGAATTTACAAATTGGTTTTGTGAATTTACGAATTGGTTTTTGAACTTACAAATTGGATTTTGTAAATGTGCCTTGTGTTGTGGATGTATGAATAATAATTTGTAAATTATTGTAAATTGTCTTCATAGAACAAAGCCATTCAGACTTTCAAATATCATCTACATTAAAGCCAACAAAAGAGAAAAACAGGAAAAAACAAACACATATCGGTAATGTGCAGATAAATAAAAAGTTAGTGTTCTTTCGTTGTAGCTGCAACAGTATTTTCAAAAAGTACACAAGACAAGTGTGCATTCAGTCTCAAATGGTACCTTTTTTCCCTTTTACACACACTGAACACAAAATCAGCATCACATTAATTAAAGCATTGGTACTGTGACTGTAGCATATGGATATTTTCGATTAGCACCTCTTAATGTCCTTTATCTACATCTGCTTTTTCTTGACCCCAATCCTCTCAGCAGACGGACAGCAAAGGTGGACTCTGCCTCTGCTGGCTTTTCTTCAGCAGCTGTATTCGGTTGTGGCAGTAGAATTTAACAGCCCTCCAGTCACGGTGGTTGGTGACCAGCAGAGGGCAGAGCTCCAGGCACCGCTCGCAGTCTGCTTTGGCGGGCACACGCAGCTCCATGATGTTTTGCACCAGGTGGGTCTCGACAGCTGCCCGCTCCGCTTCAGACCAAGGCCGCTTCAGCACACCACGTTTACCTGAGAGTGAGAGGAGAATGCGTGTTAATCATTAGTCCTGTACAAACACTACAGAGACTCGCTCCCATTCCCGCAGGCACACACAAACACACACACAGGTTTGTTTTTGTGAATTGTGAGGACAATCCATAGGCATAATGGCTTTTATACTGTACAAAGTGTATTTCTTAAATCGACCTAAATCAACCCGATCCCCCTCACAGGAAACTATATTTACTTTCTAAAAAAATACATTTTATAAGCCTTTTAAAAATAATTATATGGGGACATGGGCAATGTCTACATACATTACCTTCTCCTTGTAAAACATATGTCATAGTAATGTTATTATACTGTCCCCACATTCACCGGCCACTTTAATAGGTACACCTGTCCAACTGCTCATTAACGCACATTTCTAATCAGCCAATCACATGGCAGCAACTCAATGCATTTAGGCATGTAGACATAGTCAAGATGATCTGCTGCAATTAAAACAGAGCATCAGAGTGGGAAAGAAAGGTGATTTAAGTGTCTTTGAACTTGGCATGGTTGTTGGTGCCAGACGGGCTGGTCTGAGTATTTCAGAAACTGCTGATCTACTGGGATTTTCACGCACAACCATCTCTAGGGTTTTTAGAGAATGGTCTGAAAAAGAGAAAATATCCAGTGAGCGGCAGTTTTGTGGGCGCAAATGCCTTGTTGATGCCAGAGGTCAGAGGAGAAAGGCCAGACTGGTTCCAGCTAATAGAAAGGCAACAGTAACTCAAATAACCACTCGTTACAACCGAGGTATGCAGAAGAGCATCTCTAAATGCACAACACATCCAGCCTTAAGGCTTATAGGCTACAGCAGCAGAAGACCACACCGAGTGCCACTCCTGTCAGCTAAGAACAGGAAACTGAGGCATCACAGCTCACCAAAATTGGAGAATAGAAGACTGGAAAAACATTGCCTGGTCTGATGGGTCTCGATTTCTGCTGCCACATTTGGATGGTAGGGTCAGAATGTCAACAACAAGAAAGCATGGATCCATCCTGCCTTGTATCAACGGTTCAGGCTGGTGGTGGTGTAATCCCCCCATATTTGCTTGGCACACTTTTGGCCCATTGGTATCAATTGAGTATCGTGTCTACACCACAGCCTACCAGAGTATTGTTGCTGACCATGTCCATCCCTTTATGACTTTATGACCCATCTTATGATGGTTACTTCCAGCAAGATAACGCACCATGTCATAAAGTGTGAATTACCTCAGACTGGTTTCTTGAACATGACTGTTAACTGTACTCAAATGTCCTCAACAGTCACCAGAGCTCAATCCAATAGAGAACCTTTGGGATGTGGTGGAACGAGAGATTCTCATCATGGATGTGCAGCCAGCAAATCTTCAGCAACTGTGTGATGCTATCATGTCAATATGGACCAAAATCTCGGGGGAATATTTCCAGTACCTTGCTGAATCTATACCACGAAGGCAGTTCTGAAGGCAAAAGGGCGTCAACCCGATACTAGTGAGGTGTACCTAAAAAAGAGGCTGCTGAGTGTATATGTCACAAAAGAAATGCACACACACTCACACATATCTACACGCTCACTGATTCACACTCTCAAAGTCCCACTCTCTCACTCACACACACTTTGCTCACACCTACATACACAAAAACACTCACACACACGCTTTTGTTGACACTCACATACGCTCTCATATACACTCTCACACACACAGATTAATGAGCCATAGCTGTGATGTGTTAGAAAATGGCCTGGGTAAAAAAAATCTAAATTTTGGTTCAGAACTAAATATGCAAATGTGACCGTCAAAATGTTCCTGCTTACACTTCAACAAAGCACTAATAAATGTATTGACATAAACATCATCATCATCATCATAATTTCCATTCTGCAGTGAACCTCAATGAAAGAATTACTGCTTTACATGATAGCTCATGCAGTTTCCCATTAGTCATACATGTAAGAGATTTGTTTTTCCTTTAATTAACCTAAAACTCCTTTGATGTTGTTGACGAGACATTAATTGAATTGCGAATCCTTAAAATACAGCATACTGTACTGGAATGTAATTCCAAGACTGACAAATATCTATTTGTTACCATGACGTGCATTTGCAATTCGATTATCTAACGAGCCTCTTTAGTACAACCATTATTTTTGATGCTGGATTTAATGTCTGAAAAACTAGCGTTAAAAGTCTGTCCACCATGGTCAGACTTGGTCACCATAGCTACAGAGAACAGCAACATTTCCTATCGTTCTCATTAAAGAAATATCTCTCATTATAAAAGGACGATGCGTTTACAGAAAACACAAGAGAGCAGCATGTTGAACCACAAATGTTGATTTGTTTTGTTTTGTGAGAGATTAATTTAACCTGGTGTTTGTTCTTCCCTATTCTTAGTTAGTTTAGCTGCACTCTCTCTCTCACAAGATGATTTGTACTTTTCGGCATCAAAATCAGTTTCTTTTAACGTGTAATTCCTTAACAAGGTTTAACTGACAAATGATTTACACGTGTAAACATGAATTACTGTATCAATCATCAGTGTAGAGAGGAACTGAGGTATACAAATGAATACTGCCACACTGTGCAAGACATTCATACAATCAGACTCACCAGGCTTGGACTGTCCTGAGGACCTTTTGCGTCCCGTTGAGTGTGAGGAACTGCCGTTCATCTTCTTGGAGCGGGGGGATTTGCTGTTGCCTGTGGTTTTCTTCATCATAGTGGTGGCTGCAGGGGCTTCTGGTTTCTCTTTGCTCTGCTCAGCATCAGACTCGTCTGACAGCGAGTCTGCAGAGTTTCCTGACAACACTGAAAGAGGTGGGTGGGTAAGTAAAACTGATGTTTCCAATTCTGCACGCTTACACCTGTCACATGCACAACGCAACAGACTCACTCACCATCTAACTCCAGACAGATGTGATGTAAACTCATTCCTCGGAACAGGACGCCGTCTCTCTCTCCACAGAGCACCACCCGACCAATCAGGCCCATCAACCCAGGGTCCTGGCCAATGGTTGCACAGCTTTGCGTCACGTGATACTCCTTCTCCAAGAAGCTTTCCAATCTCTTTATGGCAGCCCCGCGTTGGCTTTCCACTTCGCCCTCACTTAGCATCAGCAGCTGTGTAAGTATTGCCACCTGCCTGCGAACACGTGTCTGCGTCAGTGCCCGCGGGTGCCGTGACCCACTGGACCGAGCCAGGCTGCGGAGTAAGTCTGTCCCACGAAGAGGAGTGGCTGGCGAATGAAACGGCCGGGCGAACACGTACTGGTTCTGTGGATCAATTCCCACACCCGCACGAGTCTGCAAGAGCATCTCCAGGCAGGCTTCTGAATGCGGTGGGAGGATGAGGGGCTGCACGCGGCCACGTTTCCCTTGGACCCCGACACGAGGAAGATGGGGGAGGACCATCCGCTCGAAAGGTGAGAGTGAGGCCTCAAGTGGAGTTACAGCCGGCGGGGAAACCGGAGAGCCAGGAACAACGTGTGTAATGCGGGCCTGGTACTCGGTGATGGTGAGTTTGGAGACTTCACACTCTCGCCGGCGGTTGTAAAGGATGAGAAGGGCCAGGCTGGAGTGACAGAGGAGTCGCCAGGCCTCAGCCGACTGTAGGGAGCGGGACAGAGAGATGAAGGCGGAGTGTTGCAGCCGCCGCAGGTACAACACCAGAGAGGAGAGGGAGGAAAGAAGAGGGATCATGTGGGGACGACTTGAACTGGAAAAAAAAAAAGAAAAAAAAACATGAGTTCCTTGAGTTTGCACTTATATATAATCAGTAGGGCTGTGTGATGTGGGGAAAGTATCTAATTGTAATTTTTTTTTTCACAGATATTCTGATTTGATTTGCAATTTAATTTTGCAGTCAAGCTTCAGCTCAATATTCTGTATCTTAGCTTCTTAATGCTAAAATGCAGTTAGTGTTAGTTAAAAAAGGAACTGAAAAGATATTAACTAACTCCAACTACTATTCAAATTTGTTTATAAATATTCAGAAATTAAACACTAATTTTTCTCTAAAGAAGCGAGTTATGGCGTTAGTTATCTCCTGGTGCCTTCGTGATGTTTTTTCATATGGTGTAAAAGCCACAAACAACTTTAAATTGTACTTTGCTGTTGCTCGCTACTAGATTGAGTGTCACTGGCAGTACTTTCAGTTTACTTTTTAGCAAAACACTCCTCATATAGCCACCTGTGGAGCCCTTTTGGGTGCTGGTTGTTGTATTTCCTCGTGCTGTGGTAACAATTCTGCGTCAGCTCTTACAAATTACCTGTTTTTTTCGGTGTCTGTGACTTTGAAACCAAGATATTACCATATTACCAGCATGCTGTTTTTCTTTGATATGAATTGGTCTATTAATGCTACTGAAGCAGCAGGCGCCATCATCCCACTCGTTCGCACTTTCCTGTTTGTTTTATTGTGGGCTTTCCCGCATAGTTTTCACACAATTCTGATTGGGCTGAACAAAAGTGGGCTCACTCAACTGGATAGTAAGACAGTCACACAAAGACGGCAGTCACACATTTGCTCAGGGTGGGGGAAATTATATAATACATAGAGATATAGACATATACACATATAGATATATATTTCATATGGCAGTCTCTTGCGATAAGCTAATTGCAATGTTTCAAATCGTGACTGCGATTCGATTTTGATTAATCGCACAACCCTAATAATCAGATTAAGTGAAGAATATATGTTTATTTGGCATGCAGTCCAATGGGAGGACTGAGAGCTTGGGATTTAGTCTGAACCCAGAATACTTGTCAATATCTACGATGCTAATAATTAAAGGGCCACGAAACCCCCCAGTCTCAGCGAGGTGTTTTCACACCTCTAGTTTGGAAAAGCTCAGTAAAGTGTGTGTGTCCAGCTCTGTTTAGGTAGGAGTGTCGGGGAAGGGGAAAGAGGAAAGGTTTTGCATAAAAATGGGAGTTTCCATTTTCCATTTCCATTTGTTTACATGGACATCAGTAATCAAATTATTTGCCAAATTATTAATTTGTTGACTTTAACGGCACTTTCTCTTTTTTTTCGGATTCGCGTGATGGGCAGGGCTTCTGTCTATGGTTTGGTGACTGTAGCTTTTAAATGGCTAACAGGGGTTTTATAGAGAGAATAACTGTTTTATGTGCTTTATGAAGGCTGATAAACAGTGTCGATTCATGTGGAGCTGAGTCCACTAGATTATTTCAGAGGTGCACGGAGCTCTATGAGTTCATAAACTCCTCCAGAAACTGAACCTGGATGATGGAAGCATTCAGCGGTGCTTCTGACTGAGCCGAGCCGAGTTTGATGAATTGTTGTCGGCAGAAGGATTTTTCCTCAGGACACCAACAACAGGCGCTACGTCATAATCACACCCCCACAAGAGCAAGCTCCTGATTGGTTAACGCGGGCGCGTCCGCTGAAGCTCATTTTCATTTCATTTTCAAACTGAAGCGATTCGTGCGAATTGCGCGATGCCATTCGCGCGCATCTCGCAATTCACGCGCATCTCGCAATTCACGCGTATCGCGCAATTCGCGCGTACCGTGCTGCAGGATGCCTATTCACGCCTTTGCATTGACTTAACATGTAAATCACCCGTGCTTGACGCGTCTTCCGCGTCTGCTGTGAACGCAGCATAACAGGTACAATCTTCGAAGCGATCATGAATATTAATGAAGCTGCGCTGCCTACACAATAGAGCGCTCTGGTTGGTTTGAACTAAGTCTATCTCATTAATTAATGCCGTACACTCAGAGACGTCAGAATGTTCTGGCCGGGACAGATGTCCTCTCCCCACTCTGAAATACACACAAGGATCTCATCGGCGTGACGCAGCTTTAAAAATTAGTTTCAAACTGGAAGAACGAATTTGCTCAAAATAATGCAAAAACAACCAATTTTCACTTTTTAGTCAATTATATGTGTCCTAATAGTGTTTATAGCAGCGTGGGACTGTCTGTCAACAGCTCAAAAAATGTGTTTTGGTGTTTCGTGACCCTTTAAGAAAGAAAAGTTGGGGTGGTCAGGGGATGCTAAAAAAACTGTTGACAGAGGTGAGTCAACTGTACATACACCTCCTATCATACTAATTAAGTTCATTGGAAGGTTTCTATTTTGTGGTAATTGGTTAAATATGGTAAAGAACCTGCTCTTCTAAAACTTTGTTAATAAGACTGAATGATAACAGAGCTTATTACACGGCTGTCTGGAATATTTGATTCTGATTGGTCATTCGGATTGTTATTCCGAGATAACCATTGAACAACATAGGCACATTCATATATGCTTGTCTGGCTCAGAAGTGGTTTTTGGCTGTTTGGTACCATCCTGAGACTAAATAATATATACATTAGTGAATTCTACATTCAGCCATTTTATTTATCATATTTGCATTTAATTAAAGAGTTACTAAACTATTACGGTTTAAGTTTTAAGTCTGACGATAAGCCTGTCAGGCTTTATGCAGTGATAACAACCGCCTGGATGTACTTCATCCCTAACATATTAATGCCTGATATACACTGCGCGATCAACTGAAAATGACTAACCTTAATAGATCGATCTTATCCTCGGCTCCGCTTTCTTCTTCTCTTCCTCCATTGTCCTCTGTCTCTTGTTTTGAAGGTTCTGACTCCTTCAGCTGGTCCTCGAACACTGGAGCTGGCACTGCCTCTTTAGTCTTTTCAAATACCTCTACCTCCTCTTTCTCCTTTTTCATTTTTCGTCCTTTTTTGACAGAAGAACCAGGTGTAGGTGGGCTCCTCTTTAACACAGATACTGGAACGCCTCCTCTCCTGGGTGGTGTAGTCAGAGCTGGGGCGGGACTTTTGCGATTAGGACTAGTGAGAGCAGGGCTCCTTCTGACTGGAGACAAAGAAGAAGAGGGATGTGATCGTGGTGTTCCCACTACCACACCTGGTGCTTGGGTGCACTGGGGATGTTTGCTGGTTGATGGGAGAGGAGACTGTGCAGAAGGAGGGGTACCAGAGGCCCTTGCTTGCTCCAGGACAATATGCACGTTCGGCAGGTGGGAGTGATGTTTTTCCACATGGCGTGGGAGACACCGGAAGTGACGGCCGCAGTAAATACAGCGTTGTTTTTGTGCCACGGTGCTTTGCCCACGACCCACTGACACACTGACACTCTTAGCCGGAACTCCTGCAGGCATCGGGCTCTTAAACACAGGTCTGGAGGGAGCATTGGGCTGCAGCGGGGAGGTCGGGACGGAGTGTGGAAATGAAGCAGGATGGCTGGGGGGTTGCTGAGTTGCTTTTCTCTTGGCTTGCGCAGCCGAAGACGAAAGGGGTTTGTGCTTTTTGCGGCGGTGAGGGGTTCGTGTACGGGTCTTTCCATTGCCATTATCTGAGTCTGAATCGCTGGGCTCAGAGTGAGAGGAGGAAGGAGAGAGGGACCAGGAAGGGGTGAGGTATTTTGTCACAGTAAGAGAGAGTGGAACTGGGCTGGACTCATCCTCCTGTGAGGGAGAAAAAACACAAAGAGTAAATAAGAGTAAATTAATTCAGGCATAGAAGATCTTTCCAGACAGCGTAGAGCCACGAAACATGAAAAATGGAGATGTTTACTGAAAAAGGATGCAGAAAAACATTGCACACAAACAACTGACACCTCAAAACTGAAATCATCTTCGAAAGGGAAGAGATTTTAGACCAGATTAAATTTAAAGAAATATGAAAATGCAGCCAGCGTCACGGTGGCGCAGTGGGTAGCACGATCGCCTCACATCAAGAAGGTCACTGGATCGAGCCTCGGCTGGGTCAGTTGGCATTTCTGTGTGGAGTTTGCATGTTCTGCCCGTGTTCGCGTGGGTTTGCTCCGAATGCTCCAGTTTCCCCCACAGTCAAAAGACATGCGCTATAGGTGAATTGGGTGAGCTAAATTGTCCGTAGTGTATGAGTGTGAATGAATGAGAATGTATGGTGTTTCCCAGTTATGGATTGCAGCTGGAAGGGCATCTGCTGTGTAAAAAAATATTCTGGATAAGTTGGCGGTTCATTCTGCTGTGGCGACACCAGATTGATAAAGGGACGAAGCCGGAAAGAAAGTGAATGAATGAATTAAAAGGCGCCAATGAAAGGAGGCTCAGTGGTCAACACTGTCACCCCGCAGGTCACTGGTTCGAGTCCCTGCTGGGTCAGTTGGCATTTCTGTGTGTTTGCATGTTCTCCCCGTGTGAATCTCCCCCCCTGAATGAATGAAAGAAGGCGGGGAAAGACATTGCATTATGATGAAACATCAACTGCACACATCTTTCCTTTGAAATAACATGCGCCGGATAGTGACAAGGATCAAGTTTTCATAATGACTTTATTGGTCGATCGATTCCAGGAAGACCATTTAAAATGAATTTAATTAAACTAGCATGCCTGAGATGACTGGCTGCATCTGTGGGAGTTGTTAGCGTGCAGTGCCTGTGTTTACGCTTGTAGCACGTTTACACTGACGGCCAGGGGCTCAGCGATCATTTCAGGAGCGAGGAGGACAAGAAATTCAGCATGAGGTCTGAAAGTGACGGTTGCTTGGAAACTGGGCGTGTCGTCAGTAAGTATTTATAAAAACGCAACATATTTACCTTTTTAACGTGGCTCTCCTGGTCCGAGCTACAATCAAAGCTACTGGGAGGTACAGTGCCAGGAAAACCCTGAAGAGTTACAAAAAGTGTATTAATTAGAATGAATGTCAATCACCACAGTCACACAGTCAGCGCACAAATAAATTAAATAACACACATGGAAAGACATTTCACAAGCAGATCTAAATAGTAAACAGTCAATTTGCATTTTATTAGTATCACGAAGTGCAAAAAGGAGTTGAGGTCAATGAGGGTATTGCTATGGTTACACTTACCAAAGCGTTTTCTCCCCACTCAGTCAAACTATAATCCACAGTGATCTCCTCCCCTTTAGTGATGTCGCGGATCGCTATGACGATCAGTCGCACTTGATTTCCACAGTGCACTTCACGAATGCGGCAGTTTGGAGGTGGGGGGTACGAGACAGACCCTCTTCCTCCACTGGAGCCTTCCTCGCTCAGACTGCAAGACAGCAGAGTAGATCAGACAGCGATACAGCAAACTGATATAGATAACCACATCACAGCAGGGAAATCTTGCAGGGTTTTTTTTAACGCATGTCCTGTGCTGCAGTCATCCTGTCTTAGCTCTCACACCTTACTTTATTACCATTAATAATACATCATCTCGAGTGATGAATCCGAATGTGAACACGCTGCATTACTACAAACGGGATTTAAAACCTGAATCGCAAACAGGTTGTTCACTGTCAGCTGCTGCCACTTTGAGTATGCTAACTTATACTACTTTGATGAACCATGCATACTTAAATATTTATCTGAAGATTAACCATCGGCGCTAAAGCTCATGTAAGTCTGGCATGCGTTCCTAAACAGGACGAACATTTTACATAAATATAGAGCACGCAGTTGCTCCACACACCAGCCGTTTTATTAAATATATAAATAAAACCTATATTTCTGTCTGCGCTTATGACTAAATATAGCAATAATCAGACAAAAACACTCATACTACAAGCTCAGATATGCAGTGTGATAAACAAACACACACACACAGATATCTTTGCAGGGATCTGCCTTCTGTTGTTTCTATACTGACCTAATCATATTTTCTATCCACTAAACTAGATTTTCAGTAAATGATTCTTTTAATTATTTGTTATTAAACGATCAGGTTTTAGTGTCCTTGTGGCGACATTTGGTCCTTTCAATACAAGTTCACGCACACACACACACACACATTCCCTCACTAGCCCAAAGATAATAAACACGTTGCAATAAACAGACACAGACACACACAGCTTGCATTCCAGTAATCCCCCACCTTCATGTACACACAACAGTATCTCTCAACAACACAACAAACACAATTACTCGCTATCTTCTCCTAGCACACACACACACACACACACACACACACATATATATACACTCACAGATGTGCAGTGTCTCTATTTAGACCACACACACACATACATACACACACACTCAGTCACTCACCAAAGCTGAGCAGATTGTGTTTCATAGTATGGTCCATCAGCAGCAGGAACTCTGTGTTTGTCCTCATGACCATCACCTGAAACAAATTGAACAGTGTGTCACATAGATGTTCACATACTCATGCTGTTGCTAAAACATATTCAATGTCATGATGTTAGCTTGGGTGAGATATGGTGTGCTCACACTTGCAGTGATCAAGTCATAGAAACATACATTCCTATTTTAGCTGTAGTATTATGATCATAACATGTTCAACTAAATTAAAGCATTCTGGGAAATGAAGTATTCTTTCAACTTGGCCCATAATTTTTTTATCGTTTCTTTAATTTTTAACCATTTTGGTTTAGTTCTTATCATTAAGTGTAGGTATTATTCAAAATTAGCACAAAATTCATCCTGTGCAGACCATATAGGAACTGGATATCGTGTTACCTTGGAAACAGTATGTTAAGCAGACTCCTCCCCCTAGTGGGCAGTCTCATGTCACATTCCTAGTTGATCACTGTATTGTGTTGAATTGCTGCCATTGTGAACGCCACTTTAGAGTTTGTCTCCTCATTCCTGATCCAGTTTCTCTATTTTTATTATTTTTGTCTGTTTTTAAGGAAAATTTAAACCCCCCCTTAAGACTTTTTTGGCCAATTTGCTACAGAACAGACCACAGTTGTTGACTTGAACCAGTGATTTGACTAATGAACCCATCTTGCCCAGTTAACCTAATTAACTAAACATTTTACCTAATTAGCAACCTAATTAGTTAAGCTTTTATATTGCAGTTTAAGCTGAATACTAGTATCTCTAGTATAAAAATGTCTTGTCATCATGGCAAAGACAAAAGGAATTATTCATTCATTTTCTTTTCAGCTTAGTCCTTTTATTAATCTGGTGTCGCCTAAGTGGAATGAACCGCCAACTTATCCAGCATATGTTTTACGCAGCGAATACCCTTCCAGCTGCAACCCATCACTGGGAAACACACATACATTCTCATTCACACACACATACACTACGGCCAGTTTTGAACTTACCCAATTCACTTGTACTGCATGCCTTTGAACCTGTGGAGGAAACAGGAACACCCGGAGATGTCAGGGTCAACATGCAAACTCCACACAGAAATGCCAACTGACCCAGCCGAGCTCGAACCAGCGACCTTCTTGCTGTGAGCGCTACCCACTGCATCACCCCACAAAAGGAATTAGTTATTAGAAATTAATTATTAAAACTATTATGTTTAGTGATGGTGAAATCAAGCTTTTTGAACCAGTGGACCGTTCAACTCAATTGTATCGGAAAAAGGTTCGTTACTCGAAGCTTTCCAAATCAGAGCTCGATGAGGACCTCTGCTGGTTAAAGTGTGGGAAAGCGCTGTGTTGCAAAAATTTCAAACGTTCACAACTGACCAACTCATTATTGTTGTAATTAAACAATAGTAATATAAACAAATCTCAATACTCAATCACTGTAGATTTATACATATAAGGTGTGTTACATCACAGTACCAATGACTGTAGTAAATTCCATGGTATTCAAAAGTGTTTACGTTGTTCGTATTCCAATTGATCCTACATCCATCCAATCGTTCCGACTTGTAAAGTGAGGCTTTTTGCACTGCACTCGCCAGCTGTCCTCCATTACACATTATACTACAATATGCAGTGGCCTTTTTAAAAAATTGTTGTAAAAATACACTAATACACTTTAGTATGGTTCAAAAGCTTTTTACCATAAATTACTATTGTATTTTAGTTGAATTACTGGTGCGTGGGACCGGTGCAGTGCTTTGAAACAGCAGAAATGTAATCAATGCCTAATTAATGCCTAATTTGAACCTTTGAATCAAAATTCGAAGCAGTCATGTGGGTATAGGTGAAAATGAAGCTTCGGACGTCACTGATCATGTGATTATGGCAAAATGAACCAAGCTCCGGTACACTGCTTCACTGCGAGACGTATCATTTCCTTGATACAGAATTCGAAACCTCGGTGCACAACGTCACATCACTAATTATGTTTAAATATGTGTTGAAAATGATCTTCTTATAATTAAATATCAAATAAAAAAAATGTAAATTACAGAAGTGCTGATAATGTTGTGTTCAATTGTATAAATCAAAAGTAACAAAATGAACAGTAAACACACACACACACTTTACCTTTCTCTGGTCCGTAGCTGTTCTCAGACATGCTCTCCTCCTCATCCTCTGCGGGGAAGACTCTGTCGCACACCTTTACCGGTGTCCCTTTCCTTTTCCTCCCACAGCCACGTCTGCAAAACACACACATCTTCACATTAAACGGACAGCCTTACCAACTTAATCAGCAACAAAACATAAATCACAATTGTCAATCAATACCAGGGACTCGTCAGTGGATCAATGGAAATCAGCACAAATCGCATTAAATCTTACTTTTGGAGTGAAACATAAAACCGGTTTAATTAAGACTCATTTAAAGCAGCTATGCCTCCAACAACACTGCATACGCAGTTTTTTTTGCAGCAACTTCACTAAAGGAAGCCTGTCAACTGATCTGAACTGTGATGTGTCAAGCACATCAGAAATATAATGTAATGCTCATTCTAGCAAACGCCACTAATTAATCCACTGTGAATTCATCGTCTTCTCCATGAAGATGAATCAAGTTCGGTGGAATCTGTATATATAAACAGAACACTGATCTAGAGCCAGTTCTACTCCAAATCTATAATCCTTAAAAGCTTCAACGGAGAGTAACTGACCAGATTAGAGTGTGTGAGCTGCCGTTAATAGAGCTGTGTATGAAAGCCAAAGCTCCGTTTTCCACAGATGCAACTGTGAATGCTTAATTAGAGCAATGTAGAGATGTGCAGTCTCTTGGTTACAGATGTGTTCAGTGTGTGTGTGTGTGTGTGCATGTGCCTGACGTATTCACTGAGCTGTGATAAGACTCAGTCTTGCCGACTGGATATTGATCTGGCCGACCCTCCATCTGGACCCAAGAGCATATGTGTGTGTGTGTGCGCGTGTGTGTTTGCGTGCATGCAGGCAGACGGATTCATGTGTTCATCCCTCAATCCACCATTTCAGGTCAGCTTTACATATAGATGATCACACATGTCTATGGAAATTAATCAAAGTGGGGCAGAAATAAACTGATGTTAATGAAACAAGGAGAGTACAGACTATGCAGCGTGCTGCAGTGATTTCAACACACAACATAATCGAAATGTTATGACAATTAGATGTGACCTAGACACCAGTGTGTGTTTGAGACTTTAATACCTCTTAAGCCTTGTTTTAATTTGTGTTTAATTGTCTATTGTGACATGAACGCTTAGGATTCAGAAATATGATTTTTGATGATTTTTTACATGATGAATATCAGCTTTAAAAATATGACAGAAAAAACATGTTCTGTTGCAGCGACTGAAAGAACATTGTTCATCATTTTATTTGAGAGATGTTTGAGAGATTTAAGAGAGATTTGTTTACAAGAGAAGTCACAGCAGCACCAGGCTTTATCCCACTTTAAGTCACATTTATTCAAAAGCGAGAAAACCAGAAACACGAGCTCATGCTGAGTAGTTTTATCTTCGTCTATTGTCTTCCGTGTACCAAAGTTCAAGTGTGACTTACCCTAACCTATGAATTTGCATAACGAAGGGCATTTGACCAGTAAAGCACCGGTTCTCAACCTTTTTGACTCTAAAGCTGCCCTTCTGTCTATACTCAATACTTAAATGTCCTCTAGTACTGGTGCGCTAAAATAAACTAAAACGTAATTGTTAGAATATGTCCGTTTATTGTTGTTTGACATCTATATTTTTAGGGTTTAGAATTTTTCATTAACTTGAATTAAACTTTTATTTAATTTTCTTCCAATTAAAAATTCCACAAGATTTGCTTTTTGCTTTGACGGTTCCACAGAACCCTTTGAATGAACGAGGCTTTAAAGATTTTTTTTCCTAATGTGAAAGAAAGCACCTTTTGTGACATTAAAATGCACTAAGGACGTTAAAGGTTGTTCATGGAACCAGTAATGCCATCAAAAGGGACAATTAGTTTTACCATTTATTTTGAATAATTATTTTAGGGGGTTTTCACCTTTAATTGGAAAGGACAGTGGAGGTTACAGACAGGAAAGTATTGAGAGCAGAAAGAGGTGAAGGAATGACCTTGAGCCGGGAATTGAACTCAGGTCACCATGAGCACCATGTCGGCACACTTAACCACTAGGCTATTGGCGGCGACTAGTTCTACCATTTTTGAATCCATTCAGCTGATCTCTGTGTCTGTTGAGGGCAGTTTAGCAGTGCTTAGAATGAAGGATTGAATGGGAAACATCTACTTCACAGAATAAAGCCCTTTTTAGTCTCATAGAAAAAAGCCCACTGTGGTTGGCACCATCTTGTTACTGAACAACATACTTTGGGTCGGGCTGTTTTCTGCGATAACAACTATCTGGATGTACTTTATCCCTTACTTATAAATGATCCATTTATATGAACATAACTGTATACCTTTTCTTATATTTGTACCTTGTTAAATATAGAAGGGATTAAAAATATTGCTTTTTTTTAATGTTAATTTGATATTTTTATTTCTCATAAGTGTTAACAGAAATTAAAATCAGACCATGACCCCAATTGATGCTTTGTTGTAGAACTAACATTTTCTTTAATTTCCTTTAACCCAGCCAGAAGCTGCAGGGGAGCAATATTGTAAAGAAAAAGGATAAATAGAGCAGATCCTTAATTAAGCTCTGTATAATATTCTGAGCATCCGTAGCATGAAACAAATGATATTCTGACCAAAATGTCAAACAAGACTAAATATTTTATGACAAGACTTCATGTTATTTGTGTATTGTGAGGTTTACATGTTACATGGGTGGGCATTAGGAGCTGTGGGGGGCAGTAGTGCTAATAGTCTTACTCAAGGATATCGTACACAGATATATTCTGTACTTGCATTTGCAGTTCAAGTTTGTAATAGTAAAATGTTTCAAATTCACCTCCAATTCCTCACCCGATCTTCCTACAAGCACTCCAGTCTCATGAGTAGGGCCAGACGGAATCTGCTGACATTTTTTGCTATTTCTGCGCAGAATTTTGGTAAAAATCATATAATATAATATATATGTTTATATGTATCATATAATATATTCATATCACTCATCATCATATCATATATTAAAACCTTAATATATGAAATAAAAAGTAATACCTTTTTATATTTTATTTAATGTTTACAATGCAATTAGATTCACTTTATTTGGTAAACAAAGCAAGTCTCTCATATAATATCGCTACTAAAATACAGAAAATTTGACTTTACAAACTGTATTGTAAATAAATAATATGAATATTTTTCATATTAGTCAATAATATTACTGAAATTAATTTCAAAACTGAATTATTATGGATTTTCAAACATTTACATTTACAAAAATAAACAGAGTTAATGATGGGTTAGAAATTTGGGGAAATCTGCGGAATTCTGCGCACGCAGGTTCCCTGTGGGCCTAGTCATGAGCAGTGTTTTACTCCGCTTACAAACTGAGTATGACTGATGTTTTATTCTGCGATAATGATATATACCGAAAGGACACAAGTGACGTGGGTAAGTCACATGATGATGACAAATTGTTGATGAAGTCCATTTGAACTCTCTTCATTCTGATTTTCATACTATATAGTGGTCGTGAAGTAAATTCAACAGTAGTACCTACACGAGCAGTATGCAATTTCAAACACAACTCAAGTCACGATTTACTGATGGACATACTCCTGTCCTGCCTGTCAGTAAATCTGATTACACACACACACACACACGCACACACACACACACACACACACACACACTTGTGTAACTCATTCTCCAAGTCAATACACTGCAAAACGGACATGCTTTTAATCCCTCCTCATTCCACAAGCCCAAATCTGTTTCCCTTTGGTTAATTTGTGTATCTCGACTCTGTTTATCTCGCTTTTTTCCCTCTTTCCCTCACGTACACACTCACACGAAATCCCATTCCACTCAAAACAACACACAAACAACTGCACATGTGCATGCAGGAAGACACACATGTGCACAAGAACACATAAACACACACCTCTCCTTTTATAAATCCATGAGTGCACACACACACACACACCATCCCCCAGTTGAACACATGTATGTTCACACACATGCAAACACACCCTACCCTTTAAAATCTACTTACACACACACACACACACACACACACACACACACATCCTCTCTTCAGCTGAGCTCACATGCACGCACACACACTCACCCCTCCTCCATCCCAAGCTCACATGCGCACACACACACACACACATATGCGCACACACACAGACTCGCTAAAGAGCACACACACTCTCTCACACACGCTCTCTCAAATAACCAAGCCAGAGTCTCATATTCTCTGTCTCTCAGACAAACACACACACACACACACAATCTGCAGCAAATGCATTCTCTCTGAAGACACACACACACACACACACACACACACACACACACGATTTTCCTGTCTGTCTTTCCCTCTCACATACACACACTTTTGAATAATGTAAACATACACATGCAGGCTCTCAGTCTAGAGACATGCACACACTCATGCAATCAACACACACACACACGCCTTTGTTGAGAACACTCTCTGCGTTATTCAGTCTCACAAACAAATCTCTCTCTCTTTCTCTCTCACACACACACAGATACACACACAATGTAGTCTTCCTCCTCAAACATATAACATAACCGCCTACACACGCATGTTCACACACTCACACACACACACACACAAGCTCCCTTCCTCTTTCATAAACAAACTAGATGCACAAACACTCCCTCTCTGCACTGTCTGCAATACACACACAGACACTCACTCACTCACTCACTCACTCACTCACTCATTCGCACACAAACACACACACACACACACCTCATCTGTCTTTCACAGAAACACAGATGCACAAACATTCACACCCACACACACACACAGATGCTTCTTTAATTCTCTCTCTCTCTCTCACACACACACACACACACACACACCCTTCTGCTCTCTAAAATACACACACACACACACACACACACACACACTATCCTGCCTCTCGCATGCAAACACACACACACACACACACACCCGCCCTCTCTCTCTCTCTCTCTCTCTCTCTCTGCCTCTAGAGCACAAACACACTCACCCTCCCCTCCAGAGTGAGCCACTAGAACAAACACACACAGGCAGGCACACACAAATGCATGCACACATTCACACAGACACACAGACACACACACACACACACACACACACACACACACACATAGCTCTAATCACACACAAAATGCTATTTCTCTCAGTTCCACACACACACACACACACACGATTTTCCTTTATCTCTGTTGCTCACGCACACGCGCACACACGCACACACACACACACACCCGCCTCTCTGCTTCATGAGCACACGTACACACACCCTCCCCTTCTCACTCAACCACTAGAACAGATACACACACACACACCTCAGAAGTTGAAACACACACACACACACACACACACACACATGCTGTGCAGCTATCATTCCGGGGACCTGCCATAGGCTTCTATTGTTTTTAGACTGACCTAACGTTATTTTCTATCCACCAAACTCCATTGGATGCGTTTGCATTTCCAGACAAACATCGTTCAGTGCTTTAATTATTTATTTCCCTCATTGAGACCACTTGCCGGTCTCCATATTGTCAAAAATATGAGCTTCTACTATCCTTGTGGGGACATTTGGTCCCCACAATGTAGGCAAAACCTGACCCATACACCACTCACACACACACACACACACACACACTCCCTCACCATTTTCCCTCCTCTCTGCCTCTCACGCACACACGCATACACACACACACACCCTCCCCTCTTCTGTTCCTCTCTCGTTCTCTCTAACACACACACACACACACACACACACACTAGCCTTTGCGTGGCTCACACACACACACACAGCCTCCCTTCTCTCTCTCACACACACACACACACACACCCTCCCCATCGCTTTTAGTCACAACATACTCTGTCTTTCTCTTAAACAGACACACACTTTTTGTCTCACAAATCTGTCACTCAAACCACTTATTTTCACACAACACTAAAGATTACTCACTCATAACCAGCGAGAGCACTAAGATGGGATTAACGCTGCTCTACCACACCTGACCAACTGTCCATCACTTCAGATCTCGTTAATTTCAGAGTTCTCCACGACTGCAGTCAGATTAAATGGAGACCATACTCAGATCTCTTGCTTCTCGGGTGTTTCGCATAAGAAGGCCCCTCTGAGCATCTCAATCCAGAGTTTCAGAATAAATCGCAACAAGTGCGTTTAATAGCCCTTGCAGAAAACTGAAACAAATTTTTAACACGTTGGTGCTTCCCTTAAATCAAACCATAACATTGATTGTAAAACTGGAGTATGATTTGTTATGTTTCCATCTAAAGATGCTAATTAGATTTACGCATAAAACTGGAACGCCGCATAAAATATTTGCGAATGAAGCACCGTTTATATCCAATGAGTCAAAGAGGACAACATTGTCACTTCCTGTTAAATTCCATGTAAATAATTTCCTTCCGTTTTTCATTCTTAAGATAATAAATTGGCGCCTTGGAAGGCAAAGACGCAATGCAATGAACGCACTGTGGCCTTTAGAGGCAGACATTTTTTGCTATCACGTGATCTGTTATAACATTCATTCATTCACTCATTTTCCTTCAGCTTAGTCACTTCTTTAACAGGGCTAGCCACAGCAGAATGAACCGCCAACTATTGCAGCATATGTTTTATGCAGATGCCGTTCCAGGCCCGTTTACACTAATGCATTTTCGTTTTAAAACGCATAAGTTTTGCTACGGTTACGCCATCCGTCCATACTACGCTGGAGTTTTTTCGAACCCTGAAAACGGAGCGTTTTGGAAACTCTGGAGTGGCCGTTTTCATTCTAAAACGCTGCTGTTCCGTCTCAGTGTGGATGGGGGAAAACAGAGACATCTGAAAACGGAGGCGTGGCTGCAGAGATTCACTACTTGATTGGGGCCTTTGGGTCATTGCGTAACCTTCCCTTACTCGTCAAGCCCCTATCACATGACTATAACGCCACCGGAAGACGGCAGTCCAGCCTTCACTGTAAACAACAACATGGACAGGGAGCGTTGTAGGTGCCATTGTGCAGTTAAACTCTGCCTTTTTTACCACAACAGCTGCATATATTCGCAAGAGGCAAGCTATTGTTCAAGCGCTAACCGCCCGCGTTTCAAGCGGCGGAAGCCCTATTTAGAATGCCGAGCGAGATACATGCTTCCTGGTCACGTGATATACGTTTTCGGTGGAGTAGTGTGGATAGAGATATTTAGAAACGCTGGGTGAAACGCTAATGTGGACGCGGATCGTTTTTATGCTAAAATGCCTTTTCAAAACTAAAACGCACTAGTGTAGACGGGGCCCCAGTTACAACACAGTACCGGGAAACACCCATACACACTCACATTCACACACACTCATATACTATGGCCAATTTAGTCCATCCAATTCACCTATAGCGCATGTGGGGGAAACTGGAGCTCTGTTATAACAAAATGATACAGAAATCACACGATGTTTTAAATGTGCAAGCTGGAATTTATTCGGTAAAAGCGTTTCCATTGTAGTCCATGCACATTTTTTCTTAGCGCATAGAAAGGTGATATTGTTCGCATGTTTTTTCATGTGCATTTTCAAAATGTACGCACATCTTAGTAAATCCTACTCGTTTGGGTCAAATATTTGATTATGCATCATATACATGTACAGAAAGCTGAAGGGTCTGTTCACACAAAACACAATTTTGTATTGCTTTTGAAAACGTCATTAACAAATGTCATTTGTAGCATCAAACACACATGCTAAAACATTTGAACAAAAATTTTAATGACCTCTGTGTTTCGTTCATAACTAAAACTATATTATAAAACTAAAACTAACTATATTAGGTGCTTTTCTGCTGCATGGTACAATGGGGTTTGGTTCAGTACGGCTCAATTTTAGGCCGTACTCACACTGTGCTATCCGAACCGTGCTCAGGCCCGTTTCCCGGATCGTTTGAGAAGTGTGAGCGCTCTGAATCGGGCTCAGGCACGGTTCATTTGGCCGGCCCTGGCCCGGTTGGAAGAGGTGTGCTTGAGCCCAGTTCACTTGGGCTCAGGCGCGGTACGCTATAGTGTGAGTGCCATGCGCGCCTGAGCCCAAAACTGAGGACGCAACGTCATTTGCTGCGACGCACAAGCAGCACGATTTCGTGAAAATTTCAGAGCCACAAAGGCGATAGACCTGTTCAACATTATGCTGTGACTGGGTTGTGCACCACTGCTGAGCAAACGACTCAAAAAAAAAAATCACCAACAAACTTAACAAAGCTGTGGACTCCATTGTGCTCAGCGTGCTCAGCGTAGCTCTTCCTGTTTATCTTGAGTATGTCGCACTATAATGACGTAAGCGGGCTTGGGTACGGATGCTTGAAAATGCAGTGTGAGTGCGGGCCGTCGGGGGAGAGAGAGGAGGAGGCACAATCGGGCCTGGGCACGGTTCGGATAGCATAGTGTGAGTACGCCCTTAGTGGCTTTTCTAATGAGCTCCATATCTAGCACTTTTTTTTGAGTACCACCTAATTTGGGGTAAAAAAAAAAAAAAAGAGTTTCACCATTAGTGTTGTCAATGTCCCGAATTTTGGTATTAATTGGTACTGAATTGTTAAAAACCTCCACTTCCCGCCAATATTTAAGCGCTGTTGAGTATGTTCCTTAACGCTGCTGATTTGCCATTGTGTTGATGTGCGCAACCGAAATGACTGTGGTTGGCCACGAAGGTCATAAGTTCACCTCTGTTCACTGGTTGCAAGCACAGATACAGGGACACTGGAGCTTTTTAAAGCCGCAAAGATTGGCTGGTCTGTCTATTGATGCAGTCACACAAGAGATTGTGCCTGCAAAATTCTGCATATAGTGAAAAGGGGTGGGATAAAACAATATGATTAGGCATTAAATTTTTAAAATTTTTGTACAGAGAGTTCAAGTTTTGATCTTCGATTGGTCTCACACCGTCACATGATGTGATTTCGCAGGTCAGAGTCACCAAGTCACTGTCATCATGGCGAAGATAAAATAAATCAGTGATTAGATATAAGTTATTAAAATTAGAAATTATGTTTAGAAATAGGTTGAAAAAAATCTCTCCGTTAAACAGAAATTGGGGGAAAAAATAAACAGGGGGGATAATAATACAGGGGGCTAATAATTCTGACTTCAACTGTATATCTATGCCTAACATCTGATGACCAGAAAGTTTTTTTTTAATTGTTCAAATATTAATGTCTGTGATGCAGCAAGTCCAGAAAATGTTGTCTACACCATGATTTTATATAAAATTCACTTTAATGTTTGATAAGACTAAAAAGTGGTCATAATCTAATATCTTCTCAATTGAAATGAGTAGTGGCTTGGACTGGGAAACAGTATTTCATACGTCACGATTTAACAAGCAGATAGCAATAATCCCACCCACTTTAAGTGTTACTAAACTGCAGTGCATAACCATTCGAAGTTGAGCTGAGCCTTACCATGGTACGCAGTGGAAAAGCATCTTTTGTCCCTCTTCACCAGAGCACTTCCCCATTCATTTCAACTTCGCATGTGCATTAAACTCAAGAGAATAAAAAAAACAGTTCTGTCCAGCTGGTGGTTCCAAATGCACAAATGAAGCTCACCAGATATCACTAAATACAGTTTATAAAGTTTTCTTTTAACAAAAATGCAAGGATCCGCGACAGGAGACCTTTAGTCAGCCCCCAGAATTATTTGAGACACTTTTCATAATGAATAAACGCACTTTATTGGAATATAAAGCTAGAAATAATAAATCTCTGATTGGATTCAGCTGAAAGAAGAAAGTCCGATACACCTAGGATGCCTTCAGGTTGAGGAAAAAATGGTATAATTTGAGTGAACTAACCTTTTAAGTTTTTTTTATTATGGCATCCGCCCGCTCTAAGTTGTTATGACCTTGTAAAACTGTTTGATTATAACGGTATAACGGTATAAATGTCTCAAACTGCTCTGATTGTCTGCAAGCAAACAATCAATATCATTTCCAACGTAATGTTTTATGTCAATTACATTTCTTTAATTCTTAGTTCACCTTTGTAATAGGGCTGCACAATATGTCGTTTCAGCATCGATATCCCAATGAGATCATTCGCAATAGTCACATCGTGAGCATACGCAATGTTAATTTATCACTTGCATATGTTTTGATGCCTGTGATTGTATAATGATTTTAAAAGCAATTAAGGCATAATAAATTGTACCATTTGTAACTTTAACAACAACAAATTTAATTAAATTGTTTTTATTTTTATCATTCAGTTACTGTACTTGAATACTGTTAGACTCGGGGAAACAATAAAACTTTATTTCAATTGTATCTTTTTCGTGATTGCGTTTATAGATTATGCATGAAAATACAACACATGCAAATACAGAAATGCATTGCAAATAGCACAGACCACAACGGAAATGTGTCGGGGACCCCAAAATGTTTATAGATTGTTTATTAGATTTTATGGAGATGCACTTCCACTGCAGAATCCTCCCAATCGATCTAGCATTGTAAATTCTTTTCGAATAGAGATAATCAAGTTATCAGGTGAAATTGTATTCATATCGCAATATATCTGCTTGTTAATTCGTGACATATCTGTGACGTATGGAATACGGTCCAAGCCACTACTTATTTGAATTGAGAAAAGATTGGTTCATGACCACTTTTTAGTCATATCACAAATTAAAGTGTATTATCGATAAATGTCATGGTGTACACAACAGTCTCTGGACTTGCTGCATCACAGACATCAATATTTGAACAATTTATAAATAATTAATCACTTTCTGGCCATCGGCTATTAGGCATGGATATATATATATTGCGATCGTGATTTTCGTAAACGTTTATTATTACCATTTGTTGAGTCTACCCATACAGTTTGATAGAGCGCTTGGACCCGGACACTGCTTCGCGTCACGTCATACTTAACAAGCGGATATCGCAAAATAAACAAATATCGCAACGCTAGATTTTTCCAATATCATGCAGCCCTACTTTGTATTATTAGGGCAAGCATAAGAGACTAAACAATTAAAAAAGGAGCATCCCCTGATTTATATTATTTTCTCCCCATCAGCTTAGGTTATAGCATTTTTTTTCTCCAAAAATGTTTTCAGCGAAGCTGTCTCACTGTCTTTCTAAAGATATATACAAGCTTTTTGCACAGTGTGCATTTCAATATCCCACCCTTTCTATATCTGCTCTCCCTCTCTCAATATATGTATTCCTCCCTCTCTCTCACAAACACACACATACTACCTGTTCATCCAGCTCTCCCTT
>CAIGQQ010031529.1:117814-145892 GCA_903798035.1 Danio albolineatus
GTTTCTGGGTTGTGGAGTCTGCCAGGTAAACATCACATCACAATGCTATATGGTTAATTCTTTTCAAACTACATTTTACCTTGGTGCATTAGGTAATTTTTAAACATGATTTACCCTGCTTATTTCTAATTTTGAAATAATGTTTGAATTGTTCTCTTATTTCTGCTTTCCGCTTTCTTCTTTCAACTTTATGGAGGCATCACCTACAATGTGTCTCTTGGACTTGGGAGTATGTTTGTAATTCAGTATATTCATGTCTTTTCACCTTTCTGCATTTCCCTTCCCAAACTACTTCTGTCTCTGTCTGCATTGCTGTTAAAACAACGCAATACAGTAATCAATTATAATAGTTGTGCATTTGCTGACTTGTTACAGGAAGGAAAGCTGTTATTGTCTTGAGTGACTCTCAGCATGTCCAGTCCACCACAGAGCAGGCAGTCCATCTAACACCAGAGTCAATGGGTGAGTTGCTGACCAGAGTGCACCATAAAGAAACTGATAAACCTAATTTTTAAACAGAATCAGGCTTGATTATTTTAAGTCTTATTTGTTTTATTTCGGCTAGAATAAAAGCAGTTTTTAATTTTTTAAAAAACATTTTAAGCTCAATATTATTAGCCCCTTTAAGCTAACTTTTTTCGATAGTCCACAGAACAAACCATCATTATACAATAACTTGCCTAATCACCCGAACCTGCCTAGTTAACCTAATTACCCTAGTTAATCCTTTAAATGTCACTTTAAGCTGTATAGAAGTGTCTTGAAAAATATCATTTTAAATATCCATTAAAAGCCTGATGGAATGAATCAGAATCTAACCATGTTAGTAGTGGCACAGCTTTAACACTGTTTGTAATGCCACTCACTTTTGGCAGTGGAGTTGTGGCTTAACTTAAGAGCTGTGGCAAAAAATCATTTGAGAAATTGATTTTCAAACTTGATAACTATTCTCTCTTAAATCAATTCTGAGTTTAGGTTTTAGCAGCAGATGGCGCTGTATGCTTTACAAACATTGTAAAACTGGTTGTATCCAATTCCTTAAAAATTAAGCTTGAACATAAAATAATCATTAATTTAGGACAGGTTTAAGCGAATTACCGAAGCATTCATAGTGAGTGGTGTTTACAATAATCTCATGACATAAACAACAACTTACAACAGTTAAAAACTGGTCTAAAGTACCATCTGCTGTTCAAAACTAACCTTGCATGTAGCGCTACATTTAGGAAATCTTAGAATCAATGCAGATTTGATTTCTCGAACAAATTTTCACCACGTCTCTACTAACTATCAAACATCAGTAAATCCAAGTCCATGGTTCATTTAAATACTCTCTTTGCAAAAATTAAAGCTGCTGAATGTAAGTTTTTGACTTGTCTAAAGCATTAAAATACCATATGTTTGCAGATATATAAGAAACATGCAAAGTGAACACACTTGTTTATCTGAAAACAGCATATTTCATTCATTCAGTGAGAAAGGCTCTCAAAGTGTACTTATGTGACTGAAAAGCAACCTCCGGTTGATAGTAAGAGCCTCTGAAATGAGACACAGATTCAGAGTTCCACATAAGGTGGTTATTAATTAGCAAATAATATAAATATTACAAACGTAAACTTTAGATGAGCAGGTTACATTGTATTAACAACATGCTACGTAAGGAGATACTCAGTGATCAGCATTTTGGCTGATTGCCCCAGACGAAACAGGACAGAACTTTAAATACAGCCAATCAGAAGCACAGAATAGTACACTTACTGCACTGCAACGTAATGGTAAAGTTTATATCCTAATACATATTAAACCTCTTTAACATTATTAAATGTACATGCTGAATTACTGATTCCGCAATATTATTTTTTTACTGTGTCTTTATTGTTTTAATGTCAAAACAGCTTTTGCACTGGCACAAGCCGTTAAAACAACAGAGTTATTTCTAAAAAATGCTAGTGATGGGTCCTCTCTGAGTGATTCGTTCAGTCATTCATTCATGCAGGTGGAGTAGAAGATTAGCTCCTTTTTCGAGTCTTCTATCAGGTTTGAGTCATTCGTTGATCAAATGAAAGATAAGCCAATCATATGCAGTCAGAGCCGGAAAAAGGTTTGATCCGTTCATCTCTCGAGTCCTCGGGTTTGAGTCATCTCTGTTTACATGCCGTCACGTGATGAATGAACGACTCAAACACCAGAAGACTTGAAAGGTGAACTAATCATGGCTCCTTTAAGCTCAGACTGTGTACGTTGGTTAAGCTTATATGGGACTGTCTGTGTGACTTGAACGAACTACTCAAATTTGAAGACCTGTCAGAAGCGGTGAGCTGACATAGGCCCAATCCCAATTCTATTTTTGTACCCCTACCCCATTCCCTTGGCCCTTACAACCCAGGGTTTAGGGGAAGGGCTTCAAAACTTACCCCTAAGAATTGGGACAGCACTTCAACACCTGCACACGTCATCATATGTCATTGCGATCTCTTGCTTCATACGAGATCAGACGATCACGACTGCTGTAGTTATTCCAGTTGTGTTATTTTTTGGTGTTTATCTTCAGGAAATCACTGCAGGCGTATATTATGTTATCATAACGATCTAATGTGGCGATAAGATCGGAACTATACTGTGTATTTACAGTACACAGTGGCCATACTCATCTATGTAAACACACGAAAATAACATTATCATTATAGCAGACACTGTAAAAGCTCATTCCCAGCCACTAGACATTACTGACAGGGTATTCAAGTGTCATCGTGTGTCAGAATGTTGTGGGACGGCTGTACATGAGTTATGATTATGAATTATAGATCATGAAATTTAGTTTATTTATTTTTTTTGTGTTTTTTTTTTTTTAAACATGACGGTAAAACACGAACGCGGTTTTGAATATATTAAAACAGTGTTTCTCAACTGGTGGGTCGCGACCCAAAAGTGGGTCGCGGGAACATTTTTAGTGGGTCGCGGAGTGCGTGGTCAAAAAAAAATACAATATATATATATATATATATATATTTTGCTTTTACCGGACTTTTATTTTGAAATGCGCGCGACAACAATTCAGTTTAGTTCGGTAGTTGAACATTTCTCTACCCTAACTGTTGTTTACAGTATTTATCGTTTTTACTTTGTAATATTTCTATAATTTAATACATTTTGTTAAATGCAACAATAAAATATTGGGTCGCGGCTTGATGACCATGTAAAAATGTGGGTCCCGTGGCCAAACCAGTTAAGAACCACTGTATTAAAACATGTTTGTTTGTCGTAAAAATTCGTAATAATAACTAAAAATACTAATACTAATCTCTTTACTTCCGGGTTCAGTTGTGGCAGTTGTATTCTGGGAAATTTTCTAGGAAAAATCTTCGTTCGAAGGGGTGCATACCCCTTCCCCTTAGCCCTACGCCTTCAAGCTAAAGAGAATTGGGACACCACTACCCCTTGACGTGAAACTGCAAAAGGAGGGGTAGGGGTAAGGGGAAGGGCTAAGGGGTAGAATTGGGATTGGGCCATAATCATACACAAAAGACCAGGTCAACAATAAATGATTATTTTCCCTTTCTTGTAGTATTCTAGTTAGCAAATTGAACCAAATTAACGAAATGACTCGAAAAAAGATTCGTTCATCTCAATGAACAGGACACAGAGGTCTGAGTCAGTAAAATGATCCAAACTTCCCATCACTAAAAAATGACAATAACTTGCTAACATTCTCTCTCTAGTAGGAGATGAAGAGATTGTTACCGGTGAGGAGGTCACCGAAGACACCGGACTCAGCGCAGACTTCAGCCGAGATGAATGTCAAGCCGTGGCAGTCGAGCTAAACCAAAAGGATGATTATTTTACCCACGCATATTCAGTCTCACCAACTCCACAAGTCAGTACTCCGGCAGAAAGCATCCAGTCGGTGGAAAGCAGCATGCAGAGTAATACCTTCTCTCACTGTGACTCTGAAGGATCTGTGTGTCCTGCTGAGAGATCAGAACAACACGATGAAGATCTCCAAAACGGCGGACATCAGTCGATGAGCACAGAAGTGTGTTTGAAAGCTTCGGAAGAACAGGCTGTGGAGAATGATCATCTCTCCGGGGACTGTGAAAGTCAAGGTGCGTTAGAGGACAGTCAGCCTGTGACATCAGAGACCTCTGGCAGTTTTGACTGTACTTCGGGATCTGAGTCTTGCACAACAGAACAGCAAACGGAGCGGTCGATTGAAGAAGAAACAGAGCATGCTTCCCAAAACACAAGTCCTCCTGAACAAACTTCATCACTCCAGGAATGTCCTTCTTTGTGATATTAAAAACTCTCAAGAGCATTCACGAAAGCACCTCCATCTGTTTAAAGTCCATCACTTAAATTAAGTGTCAAAAAAGTTGGAATGTCTAAACTATGTGTCTTCATCTTTCCAGTTAAGCTGAAAGCAAGGTAAAGTTTGACCGAAATGCAAGAGGGTAAAACCAGCAAGCTGATTCTTCAAATCTGTGATATTCAATATTTCAGCATCTGATATAGAAGTTTTCTGTCATCTGAGATCATTCGGTGGTTGAATCCCACTATCACGACACAACCAGCAAGTGTGTTTTCTTTATTTTCCTCAACATTATGGTGAAAGCATTTCAAATTAAAAACGTACATAATCATTTCATCTTTATGTATTTTGACCATTTTGCCATTGCTTTAGATGATTTTTTGTGGGTAAGATGTGACTTTTTCCTCTTAAACCACAACATACAGATCTTGTTCATACGCATAACATATTTATTTCCTCTTTCATTTATTCTGCTGCATATTTGAACAGATAGTCATCATGGAGTAAGAGTATATTTATTTAATTTCATATATGTCTTATTTATTATTTGTGATCTTGGTAATAGTGCTTGATCTGTGACGGTTGATGTAAAAATCATTCTCTGTAGATCACCTGATATTATTACACTGTAATGTGGTGTAAAATTAAAACAATCATCAGTTTCAATGCCTAAATTATATTCATTTATGATAAAAAGCCCTGCAATGCAATACTCCAGGGAGTTCGACATGTTCTGCTGCTATGTTTTGTGCCTAAATGCGGCTATTGCATCAGCTTCCTTGTTTTGTGTTTATCTGACCCGTTGGTTGCGTCAAAATATGTGTACTGACGGTCACGGATTATCTCGAGTCCTTGTCCTCACGTCAGCGTTTTGTTGAAATAAAGTTCGGGATCACAAACACCTCTGTTGTGAGGACACCCCAACAAACACATTTACATACGTCACTTTTTGGAAACTTTCTGGGAACCAAACAGTCCATGCCGGGCCTATTTTGAAAATTGGCGGCATCTGACCTGGATAGCTTGTTATATCACACCGAGTCATTTAGGTAGGCCATCCCCTAATCTCATCAAGGTATGCAGGATAACAACATTCGGAGAGTATTTAATGTCTATATATTTAGACAGTTTAACAATTACCACGTTTGACCATTCAGAAATGTGTAGTTATATTATACGTGTTCTACTGTTATGCTCTCTTATCAAATAATAGGCCTAAATTCCTACGCAGGCACCTCTGCAAAATAGGGTAACAAATGCAGCATTGTTCTGGTTTGTTAAGAAACAATAGAAGTAACCTTACTAACATTTTGTGGACAGAGCCGCTAAAAGTATAGATAGATAGTTAGAAATGTTGATAGAAAGAAATTCAGATAAAAATGTACAATAGATAGATAGATATATAGAAATACAGATAGTCATATAGATGGAAATATAGATAGATGGAAATATAGATAGATAGACAGACAAACAGACAGATTGATTGATTTATTGATTGATAGAAATACAGATAGTCATACACTCTTAAAAAAGGTGCTAAATAGCACCAAAACTGGTTCTTTGGTTGTAACGAGGGGGGAACCTTTTTTGGTGCTATACAGCACCTTTAAAAAATTGGTGTTATACAGTACATTTGTCAAATGGTGCTATATAGCACCTATACTTTAAGGTGCTTATAATGTTACTTTACCCTTTCCGCAAATAAACCCGGCATAAGAGTTATGAGAATTAGCTATAAGAACAAGTGCTTACCAGTGGTGCTGTATAGCACTTAAACCCCCCAAAGAACCACTGAAGAACCTTTATGGTGCTTTGAAGGCTCTTTACACAGTAAAAGTGCTATATAGCACCTCAACCACCGTAAAGAACTACTGAAGAATCACTGAAGAACCTTTTTTTAAGAGTGTAGATGGATAGATAGATACAGACAGAAAGAAAGAAAGAAAGAAATGTAGATAGATAGACAGACCGGTAGGCTAGACAGAAATGTAGACAGAGACAGACAGATAGATAGAAATGTAGATAGATAGGTAGATAGACAGACATATAGAAAGAAATACAGAGTCATATATAGAAATGTAGATGTATAGACATAGATAGATAGACAGACAGACAGACAGACAGACAGACAGACAGACAGACAGATAGATAGATAGATAGATAGATAGATAGATAGATAGATAGAAATGTAGATATATAGACAGACAGATAGGCTAGATAGATAGAAATGTAGATAGATATATAGACAGACAGACAGATAATTCGTCTACATTGCAAATGGTCATGGTTTACTTTTCATGACTTGTGAGGCTCACGTTTAGTGATTTGGCGCCCTCTAGTGACTGTATTTAATATCGCTTTGAGGAAAAAAAAGAGATTCTGTCATACCTGTAATTCCGTTCACGGTGCTTTGGGCTTTCTAGAGTAAATGAAATGTTTAATAAACCGAATGCAGTTTTTCACTTTTCTGTATTTATTGTTAACACAGAGACTGCACATCAAACTGACCTTCAGAGAGAGAGAGAGAGAGAGAGAGAGAGAGAGAGAGAGAGAGAGTGCCGTTTCCCTGATGGAGATCAGAAAGATTGGTAAGCCAACAATAAATGCACTCTAATTTTTTAAAATAGGGGCTTTATTAACAGCAACCTTTAATACAAACAACTCTTGTCCACTGCAGCAAAACAAATAACTGTACGCCGTTTGCTATGCAATCTAAGCCTTCGGTGCAGAGTGCATTGACACTGTGATCAATACAGACAGAAGATTGTGTTCTGTGCTTTGAAAAACTGCTAATTTAAACCGTACTAATCAACAATCCCACATTATATTAGATTATTTAAATGAATGTAGCCCATAAGTCTGTGTCTTTGGAATAAATGAGGATTTGTCCTGTGCATTTGCTTTAATAGTGGCATAAATAAAATACAAGAACAGTTAACAACAGAAATCCAGGATACATACAAAACGTCTTTTTTATTGTTACTTCAGACAACTTAGAAAATCACACAGACAACACAAAAACAAGCTTGTCCTGCCTACAACGTATTTACACCATGCTCTACGCTTTCTGCAAATATTTACATTCAATATGTACATCAAGTGGAATTGAACAAAACACTTGCCACGCTAAGATTTAAGAGCAATAACAATACCACTATTGATAGTAACGACAATATATACGTGTGCACATATATACACTGCAGAGTCTGAAATGACAAATAACAGAACAGATATATAAAAGAGTATAAACTGAGGTGTTACGTGTGGTTATCGTGTGTTTGTTACACACAGCTTTGATGGATGAATACAGAACAAACATATTTAACTAATTATTCATGTGTGTTTCTCAAGCGCTCATTCGTCAGTGCAGAACAAGCTACCGATCAACATCTGCAATGAAATGCAAGTTAAAATCATATCTCTTTAAATATGTTTATTAACAACCCTTAGGGATAATGAAATGAATGGAACATTTTACCAAATAAATAAATAAATCCTGACCCTCATGTTGTTCCAAACTTGTTTGACTTCAAGGAACGCAAATGGAAATATAGACTAATATTCTGCTCGCTTCTACGATTATAAAGTATCATTCACCCAAAACCCATACTGGTCTGACAACATGAGCAAATGTAACTTTATATAAAACAGATTAAAGCTTCAGATAACAGGACAATAGTAATGCTCAATAACAGCATTTATGAAACTCATTCATGGAATTAAAATTTGACAAATCATGTTGGATATTTGAAAACTGCAATGGAGCAGAGATGGCAGACAAAATCTGAAGTTGGATGATGTTTTTATCCTCTATTTTTCATGCATATTTCTTCATTTTATTAAAAGTCATGGCAGAAAAGTGGTCTCTACGAATGTGAATAAAGCTGAGGTTTGACTCCCATGAAGGCACAAGATGCTCAGTCTGCCGGAGGGAGAACGTATGAAGCCAGATCAGTCTCAGAAATAATACATTTACTATAGAAAATTCATAAATGCACAGCTAAATTCACATTTACAAAATCTAATTGGTAAATTCAAAACACAATTCATAAATACACAAATCTAATTCGTAATTTCCAAAAGTCATAAATATTTAGCCAAATAAATTGGATTTATGTATTTTTAAATCCTATTTTGAATTTACGAATTAGATTTGTGTATTTACGAATAATGTTTTGAATTTGCGAATTAGATTTGTATATTTTTTCAATTGTGTTTTGAATTTACGAATTGGATTTGTGTATTTACGAATCGTGTTTTGAATTTGCGAATTAGATTTGTGTATTTACGAATAGTGTTTTGAATTTACGAATTGGATTTGTGTATTTGCAAATCGTGTTTTGAATTTACGAATTAGATTTGTGTATTTGCAAATCGTGTTTTGAATTTACGAATTAGATTTGTGCATTTTTAAATTGTGTTTTGAATTTACAAATACATTTGTGTATTTACGAATTGAGTTTTGAATTTACGAATTATATTTGTGGATTTACGAACCGTGTTTTGAATTTACAAATTACATTTGTGTATTGACGAATCGTATTTTGAATTTATGAATTACATTTGTGTATTCATGAATCGTGTTTTGAATTTACAAATTGGATTTGTGTATTTGCGAATTGTGTTTTGAATTTACGAATTAGATTTGTGTTTACGAATCATATTTTGAATTTAATTAGATTTGTGTATTTACAAATTGTGTTTTGAATTTACGAATTAGATTTGTGTATTTACAAATCGTGTTTTGAATTTAAGAATTAGATATGTGTATTTACGAATTGTGTTTTGAATTTAAGAATTAGATTTGTGTATTTATGAATCGTGTTTTGAATTTTTGAATTGGATTTGTGTATTTGCAAATAGTGTTTTGAATTTACGAATTAGATTTGTGTTTACGAATCGTGTTTTGAATTTACAAATTGGATTTGTGTGTTTGTAAATAGTGTTTTGAATTTACGAATTAGATTTGTGTTTACGAATCGTGTTTTGAATTTACAAATTGGATTTGTGTGTTTGTAAATAGTGTTTTGAATTTACAAATTGGTTTTGTGAATTTCTGAATTGGTTTTTGAACTTACAAAATGGATTTTGTAAAGGTGCCTTGTGTTGTGGATGTATGAATAATAATTTGTAAATTGTATTATACTTGAGACTGATCTGGTTTCATAGAACAAAGCCATTCAGACTTTCAAATATCATCTACATTAAAGCCAGCAAAAGAGAAAAACAGGAAAAAACAAACACATATCGGTAATGTGCAGATAAATAAAAAGTTAGTGTTCTTTCGTTGTAGCTGCAACAGTATTTTCAAAAAGTACACAAGACGAGTGTGCATTCAGTCTCAAATGGTACCTTTTTTCCCTTTTACACACACTGAACACAAAATCAGCATCACATTAATTAAAGCATTGGTACTGTGACTGTAGCATATGGATATTTTCGATTAGCACCTCTTAACGTCCTTTATCTACATCTGCTTTTTCTTGACCCCAATCCTCTCAGCAGACGGACAGCAAAGGTGGACTCTGCCTCTGCTGGCTTTTCTTCAGCAGCTGTATTCGGTTGTGGCAGTAGAATTTAACAGCCCTCCAGTCACGGTGGTTGGTGACCAGCAGAGGGCAGAGCTCCAGGCACCGCTCGCAGTCTGCTTTGGCGGGCACACGCAGCTCCATGATGTTTTGCACCAGGTGGGTCTCGACAGCTGCCCGCTCCGCTTCAGACCAAGGCCGCTTCAGCACACCACGTTTACCTGAGAGTGAGAGGAGAATGCGTGTTAATCATTAGTCCTGTACAAACACTACAGAGACTCGCTCCCATTCCCTCAGGCACACACAAACACACACACAGGTTTGTTTTTGTGATTTGTGAGGACAATCCATAGGCATAATGGCTTTTATACTGTACAAAGTGTATTTCTTAAATCGACCTAAATCAACCCGATCCCCCTCACAGGAAACTATATTTGCTTTCTAATAAAATACAATTTAATAAGCCTTTTGAAATAATTATATGGGGACATGGGCAATGTCTACATACATTACCTTTTCCTTGTAAAACATATGTCATAGTAATGTTATTATACTGTCCCCACATTCACCGTCCAACTGCTCATTAATGCAAATTTCTAATCAGCCAATCACATGGCAGCAACTCAATGCATTTAGGCATGTAGACATAGTCAAGATGATCTGCTGAAATTAAAACAGAGCATCAGAGTGGGGAAGAAAGGTGATTTAAGTGTCTTTGAACATGGCATGGTTGTTGGTGCCAGACAGGCTGGTCTGAGTATTTCAGAAACTGCTGATCTACTGGGATTTTCACGCACAACCATCTCTAGGGTTTTCAGAGAATGGTCTGAAAAAGAGAAAATATCCAGTGAGCGGCAGTTCTATGGGCGCAAATGCCTTGATGACAGAGGTCAGAGGAGAAAGGCCAGACTGGTTCCAGCGGATAGAAAGCCAACAGTAACTCAAATAAGCACACGTTACAACCGAGGTATGCAGAAGAGCATCTCTGAACGCACAACATGTCCAGCCTTAAGGCTGATGGGCTACAGCAGCAGAAGACCACACCGGGTGCCACTACTGTCAGCTCAGAACAGGAAGTTGAGGCTACAATTCGCACAGGCTCACAAAAATTGGACAATAGAAGACTGGAAAAACATTGCCTGGTCTGATGGGTCTCGATTTCTGCTGCCACATTTAGATGGTAGGGTCAGAATATGGCATCAACAACATGAAAGCATGGATCCATCCTGCCTTGTATCAACGGTTCAGGCTGGTGGTGGTGGTGTAATGGTGTGGGGAGATATTTGCTTGGCACATTTTGGGCCCTTAGTACTAATTGAGTATCGTGTCTACACCACAGCCTACCTGAGTATTGTTGCTGACCATGTCCATCCCTTTATGACTTTATGACCTATCTTATGATGGTTACTTCCAGCAAGATAATGCACCATGTCATAAAGTGCAAATCATCTCAGACTGGTTTCTTGAACATGACAATGAGTTCAATGTAGTCAAATGTCCTCAACAGTCACCAGAGCTCAACCCAATAGAGAACCTTTGGGATGTGGTGGAACGAGAGATTCTCATCATGGATGTGCAGCCAGCAAATCTTCAGCAACTGCGTGATGCTATCATGTCAATATGGACCAAAATCTCTGGGGAATATTTCCAGTACCTTGCTGAATCTATACCACGAAGGCAGTTCTGAAGGCAAAAGGGGGTCAACCTGATACTAGTAAGGTGTACCTAAAAAAGTGGCCGCTGAGTGTATATGTCACAAAAGAAATGCACACACACTCGCACATATCTACACGCTCACTGATTCACACTCTCAAAGTCCCACTCTCTCACTCACACACACTTTGCTCACACCTACACACACAAAAACACACACACACGCTTTGTTGACACTCACATACACTCTCATATACACTCTCACACACACAGATTAATGAGCCATAGCTGTAATGTGTTAGAAAATGGCCTGGGTAAAAAAAAAATCTAAATTTTGGTTCAGAACTAAATATGCAAATGTGACCGTCAAAATGTTCCTGCTTACACTTCAACAAAGCACTATTAAATGTATTGACATAAACATCATCATCATAATTTCCATTCTGCAGTGAACCTCAATGAAAGAATTACTGCTTTACATGACAGCTCATGCAGTTTCCCATTAGTCATACATGTAAGAGATTTCTTTTTCCTTTAATTAACCTAAAACTCCTTTGATGTTGTTGACGAGACATTTATTGAATTGCGAATCCTTAAAATACAGCATACTGTACTGGAATGTAATTCCAAGACTGACAAATATCTATTTGTTACCATGACGTGCATTTGCAATTCGATTATCTAACGAGCCTCTTTAGTACAACCATTATTTTTGATGCTGGATTTAATGTCTGAAAAACTAGCGTTAAAAGTCTGTTCACCATGGTCAGACTTGGTCACCATAGCTACAGAGAACAGCAACATTTCCTATCGTTCTCATTAAAGAAATATCTCTCATTATAAAAGGACGATGCGTTTACTGAAAACACAAAAGAGAGCAGCATGTTGAACCACAAATGTTGATTTGTTTTGTTTTGTGAGAGATGAATTTAACCTGGTGTTTGTTCTACCCTATTCTTAGTTAGTTTAGCTGCACTCTCGCTCAGAAGATGATTGCACTTGTCAGGCATCAAACTCTGTTTTTTTTAATGTATAATTCCTTAAGAAGGTTTAACTGACAGATAAATTACTCGTGTAAACATGAATTACTGTATCAATCATCTGTGTAGAGAGGAACTGAGGTATACACATGAATACTGCCACACTGTGTACTGTAAGACATTCATACAATCAGACTCACCAGGCTTGGACTGTCCTGAGGACCTTTTGCGTCCCGTTGAGTGTGAGGAACTGCCGTTCATCTTCTTGGAGCGGGGGGATTTGCTGTTGCCTGTGGTTTTCTTCATCATAGTGGTGGCTGCAGGGGCTTCTGCTTTCTCTTTGCTCTGCTCAGCATCAGACTCGTCTGACAGCGAGTCTGCAGAGTTTCCTGACAACACTGAAAGAGGTGGGCGGGTAAGTAAAACTGATGTTTCCAATTCTGCTCACTTCCACCTGTCACATGCACAACGCAACAGACTCACTCACCATCTAACTCCAGACAGATGTGATGTAAACTCATTCCTCGGAACAGGACGCCGTCTCTCTCTCCACAGAGCACCACCCGACCAATCAGGCCCATCAACCCAGGGTCTTGGCCAATGGTTGCACAGCTTTGCGTCACGTGATACTCCTTCTCCAAGAAGCTTTCCAATCTCTTTATGGCAGCCCCGCGTTGGCTTTCCACTTCGCCCTCACTTAGCATCAGCAGCTGTGTAAGTATTGCCACCTGCCTGCGAACACGTGTCTGCGTCAGTGCCCGCGGGTGCCGTGACCCACTGGACCGAGCCAGGCTGCGGAGTAAGTCTGTCCCGCGAAGAGGAGTGGCTGGCGAATGAAACGGCCGGGCGAACACGTACTGGTTCTGTGGATCAATTCCCACACCCGCACGAGTCTGCAAGAGCATCTCCAGGCAGGCTTCTGAATGCGGCGGGAGGATGAGGGGCTGCACGCGGCCACGTTTCCCTTGGACCCCGACACGAGGAAGATGGGGCAGGACCATCCTCTCGAAAGGTGAGAGTGAGGCCTCTAGTGGAGTTACAGCCGGCGGGGAAACCGGAGAGCCAGGAACAACGTGTGTAATGCGGGCCTGGTACTCGGTGATGGTGAGTTTGGAGACTTCGCACTCTCGCCGGCGGTTGTAGAGGATGAGAAGGGCCAGGCTGGAGTGACAGAGGAGTCGCCAGGCCTCAGCCGACTGTAGGGAGCGGGACAGAGAGATGAAGGCAGAGTGCTGCAGCCGCCGCAGGTACAACACCAACGAGGAGAGGGAGGAAAGAAGAGGGATCATGTGGGGACGACTTGAACTGTAAAAAAAAAAAAAGGAAAAAAGATGAGCTTTAAGTTTGCACTTATATATAATCAGTAGGGCTGTGCGATTTGGGGAAAGTATCTAATTGTGATTTTTTCTTTTCACAGATATTGCGATTTAATTTGCAATTTAATTTTGCAGTCAAGTTTCAGCTCAATTTTCTGTATCTTAGCTTAGCTAGTTAAAAAAAGGAACTGAAAAGATATTAACTAACTCCAAGTTCTATTCAAATTTCTTTATAAATATTCAGAAATTAAACACTCATTTTTCTCTAGAGAAGTGAGTTTTGGCGTTAGTTATCTCCTGGTGCCTTCGTGATGTTTTTTCATATGGTGTAATAGCCAAAAACAACTTTAAATTGTACTTTGCTGTTGCTATATCCACCTGTGGAGCCTTTTTGGGTGCTGGTTGTTGTATTTCCTCGTGCTGTGGTAACAATTCTGTGACAGCTCTTACAAATTACCTGTTTTTTTCGGTGTCTGTGACTTTGAAACCAAGATATTACCATATTACCAGCATGCTGTTTTTCTTTGATATGAATTGGTCTATTAATGCTACTGAAGCAGCAGGCGCCATCATCCCACTCGTTCGCACTTTCCTGTTTGTTTGATTTATTGTGGGCTTTCCCGCATAGTTTTCGCACAATTCTGATTGGGCTGAACAAAAGTGGGCTCACTCAACTGGATAGTAAGACTGGCACACACAGACGGCAGTCACACATTTGCTCAGGGTGGGGGAAATTATATAATACATAGAGATATAGACATATACACATATAGATATATATTTCATATCGCAGTCCCTTGCGATTAGCTAATTGCAATGTTTCAAATCGTGACTGCGATTCGATTTTGATTAATCGCACAGCCCTAATAATCAGATTAAGTGAAGAATATATGTTTATTTGGCATGCAGTCCAATGGGAGGACTGAGAGCTTGGGATTTAGTCTGAACCCAGAATACCTGTCAACATCTACGATGCTAATAATTAAAGGGCCACGAAACCCCCCAGTCTCAGCAAGGTGTTTTCACACCTCTAGTTTGGAAAACCTCAGAAAAGTGAGTGTGTCCACCTCTGTTTAGGTAGGAGTGTCGGGGAAGGGGAAAGAGGGAAGGTTTTGCATAAAATTGGGAGTTTCCATTTGTGCACGCGCTCATTTTCACACAGACTGTGTTTACATGGACATCAGTAATCAAATTATTTGCCAAATTATTAATTTGTTGACTTTAACAGCACTTTTTTCTTTATTTTCGGATTCGCATGATGGGCAGGGCTTCTGTCTATGGTTTGGTGACTGTAGCTTTATTGCTAAATGGCTAACAGGGGTTTTATAGAGAGAATAACTGTTTTATGTGCTCTATGAAGGCTGATCAACAGCGTTCATTCATGTGGAGCTGTGTCTGAGTCCACTAGATTATTTCAGAGGTGCACCCAGCTCTGTAAGCTCATAAACTCCTCCAGAAACTGAACCTGGATGATGGAAGCATTCAGCGGTGCTTCTGACTGAGCCGAGCCGAGTTTGATGAACTGTTGTCGGCAGAAGGATTTTCCCTCAGGACACCAACAACAGGCGCTACATCATAATCACACCCCCACAAGAGCAAGCTCCTGATTGGTTAACGCGGGCGCGTCCGCTGAAGCTCATTTTTATTTCATTTTCAAACTGAAGTGATTCGCGCGAATTGCGCGACGCCATTCGCGCGTATCGCGCAATTCGCCCGTATCGCGCAATTCGCGCGTATCGTGCTGCAGGATGCCTATTCACGCCTTTGCATTGACTTAACATGTAAATCACTCGTGCTTGACGCGTCTTCTGCGTCTGCTGTGAACGCAGCATAACAGGTACAATCTTCGAAGCGATCATGAATATTATTGAAGTTGCGCCACGTACACAGTAGAGCGCTCTGGTTGGTTTGAACCAAGTCTATCTCATAAATTAATGCCGCACACTCAGAGACGTCAGAATGTTCTAGCCGGGACAGACGTCCACTCCCCACGCTGGAATACACACAAGGATCTCATCGGCGTGACGCAGCTTTAAAAATTCGTTTCAAACCGGAAGAACGAATTTGCTCGAAATAGCGCAAAAACAACCAATTTTCACTTTTTAGTCAATTATGTGTCCTAATAGTGTTTAAAGCAGCGTGGGACACATATATGACTGTCAACAGCTCAAAAAATGTGTTTTGGTGTTTCGTGACCCTTTAAGAAAGAAAAGTTGGGGTGGTCAGGGGATGCTAAAAAACTGTTGACAGAGGTGAGTCAACTGTACATACACCTCCTATCATACTAATTAAGTTCATTGGAAGGTTTCTATTTTGTGGTAATTGGTTAAATATGGTAAAGAACCTGCTCTTCTTATACTTTGTTAATAAGACTGAATGATAACAGAGCTTATTACACGGCTGTCTGGAATATTTGATTCTGATTGGTCATTCGGATTGTTATTCCGAGATAACCATTGAACAACATAGGCACATTCATATATGCTTGTCTGGCTCAGAAGTGGTTTTTGGCTGTTTCGTACCATCCTGAGACTAAATAATATATACATTAGTGAATTCTACATTCAGCCATTTTATTTATCATATTTGCCTTTAATTAAAGAATTACTAAACTATTACGGTTTAAGTTTTAAGTCAGACGATAAGCCTGTCAGGCTTTATGCAGTGATAACAACCGCCTGGATGTACTTCATCCCTAACATATTAATGCCTGATGTACACTGCACGATCAACTGAAAATGACTAACCTTAATAGATCGATCTTATCCTCGGCTCCGCTTTCTTCTTCTCTTCCTCCATTGTCCTCTGTCTCTTGTTTTGAAGGTTCCGACTCCTTCAGCTGGTCCTCGAACACTGGAGCTGGCACTGCCTCTTTAGTCTTCTCAAATACCTCTACCTCCTCTTTCTCCTTTTTCATTTTTCGTCCTTTTTTGACAGAAGAACCAGGTGTAGGTGGGCTCCTCTTTAACACAGATACTGGAACGCCTCCTCTCCTGGGTGGTGTAGTCGGAGCTGGGGCGGGACTTTTGCGATTAGGACTAGTGAGAGCAGGGCTCCTTCTGACTGGAGACAAAGAAGAAGAGGGATGTGATCGTGGTGTTCCCACTACCACACCTGGTGCTTGGGTGCACTGGGGATGTTTGCTGGTTGATGGGAGAGGAGACTGTGCAGAAGGAGGGGTACCAGAGGCCCTTGCTTGCTCCAGGACAATTTGCACGTTCGGCAGGTGGGAGTGATGTTTTTCCACATGGCGTGGGAGACACCGGAAGTGACGGCCGCAGTAAATACAGCGTTGTTTTTGTGCCACGGTGCTTTGCCCACGACCCACTGACACACTGACACTCTTAGCCGGAACTCCTGCAGGCATCGGGTTCTTAAACACAGGTCTGGAGGGAGCATTGGGCTGCAGCGGGGAGGTCGGGACGGAGTGTGGAAATGAAGCAGGATGGCTGGGGGGTTGCTGAGTTGCTTTTCTCTTGGCTTGCGCAGCCGAAGACGAGAGGGGTTTGTGCTTTTTGCGGCGGTGAGGGGTTCGTGTACGGGTCTTTCCGTTGCCATTATCTGAGTCTGAATCGCTGGGCTCAGAGTGAGAGGAGGAAGGAGAGAGGGACCAGGAAGGGGTGAGGTATTTTGTCACAGTAAGAGAGAGTGGAACTGGGCTGGACTCTTCCTCCTGTGAGGGAGAAAAAACACAAAGAGTAAATAAGAGTAAATTAATTCAGGCATAGAAGATCTCTCCAGACAGCGTAGAGCCACGAAACATGAAAACTGACCCCTTAAAACTGAAATCATCTTCGAAAAGGAAGAGATTTTAGACCAGATTAAATTTAAAGAAATATGAAAATGCAGCCAGCGTCACGGTGGCGCAGTGGGTAGCACGATCGCCTCACATCAAGAAGGTCGCTGGTTCGAGCTCGGCTGGGTCAGTTGGCATTTCTGTGTGGAGTTTGCATGTTCTGCCTGTGTTCGCGTGGGTTTGCTCCGGATGCTCCAGTTTCCCCCACAGTCCAAAGACATGCGCTATAGGTGAATTGGGTGAGCTAAATTGTCCGTAGTGTATGAGTGTGAATGAATGAGAGTGTATGGTGTTTCCCAGTTATGGGTTGCAGCTGGAAGGGCATCTGCTGTGTAAAAAATATTCTGGATACGTTGGCGGTTCATTCTGCTGTGGCGACACCAGATTGATAAAGGGACTAAGCCGGAAAGAAAATGAATGAATGAACTAAAAGGCACCAATGAAAGGAGGCTCAGTGGTTAACACTGTCACCCCGCAGCATAAAGGTCGCTGGTTTGAGTCCCTGCTGGGTCTGGAAGTGTGTTTTCATGTTCTCCCCGTGTTGGCGTGGGTTTCCTCCGGTTGAATTGAATATACTAAATTGGCTGTAGTGTATGTGTGAATAAGTGTGTATGTATGTTTCCCAGTACTGGGTTGCAGCTGGAAGGGCATCCGCTGTGTAAAACATGCTGGATAAGTTGATGGTTCATTTCACTGTGGCGACCCCAGATTAATAAAGGGAAATGAATGAATGAATGAATGAATGAAAGGAGACAGGGAAAGACATTGTATTACGATGAAACATCAACTGCACACATCTTTCCTTTGAAATAACATGCGCCGGATAGTGACAAGGATCAAGTTTTCATAATGACTTTATTGGTCGATCGATTCCAGGAAGACCATTTAAAATGAATTTAATTAAACTAGCATGCCTGAGATGACTGGCTGCATCTGTGGGAGTTGTTAGCGTGCAGTGCCTGTGTTTACGCTTGTAGCACGTTTACACTGACGGCCAGGGGCTCAGCGATCATTTCAGGAGCGAGGAGGACAAGAAATTCAGCGTGAGGTCTGAAAGTGACGGTTGCTTGGAAACTGGGCGTGTCGTCAGTAAGTATTTGTAAAAATGCAACATATTTACCTTTTTAACGTGGCTCTCCTGGTCCGAGCTACAATCAAAGCTACTGGGAGGTACAGTGCCATGAAAACCCTGAAGAGTTACAAAAAGTGTATTAATTAGAATGAATGTCAATCACCACAGTCACACAGTCAGCGCACAAATAAATTAAATAACACACATGGAAAGACATTTCACGAGCAGATCTAAATAGTAAACAGTCAATTTGCATTTTATTAGTATCACGAAGTGCAAAAAGGAGTTGAGGTCAATGAGGGTATTGCTATGGTTACACTCACCAAAGCGTTTTCTCCCCACTCAGTCAAACTATAATCCACAGTGATCTCCTCCCCTTTAGTGATGTCGCGGATCGCTATGACGATCAGTCGCACTTGATTTCCACAGTGCACTTCACGAATGCGGCAGTTTGGAGGTGGGGGGTACGAGACAGACCCTCTTCCTCCACTGGAGCCTTCCTCGCTCAGACTGCAAGACAGCAGAGGAGATCAGACAGCGATACAGCAAACTGATACAGATAACCACATCACAGCAGGGAAATCTTGCAGGTTTTTTCTTGCAGGTTTTTTTTAAACGCATGTCCTGTGCTGCAGTCATCCTGTCTTAGCTCTCACACCTTACTTTATTACCATTAATAATACATCATCATCGAGTGACGAATCCGAATGTGAACACGCTGCATTACTACAAACGGGATTTAAAACCTGAATCGCAAACAGGTTGTTCACTGTCAGCTGCTGCCACTTTGAGTATGCTAACTTATACTACTTTGATGAACCATGCATACTTAAATATTTATCTGAAGATTAACCATCGGCGCTGAAGCTCATGTGAGTCTGGCATGCGTTCCTAAACAGGACGAACATTTTACATAAATATAGAGCACGCAGTTGCTCCACACACCAGCCGTTTTAATAAATATATAAATAAAACCTATATTTCTGTCTGCGCTTATGACTAAAAATATCAATAATCAGACAAAAACACTCATACTATGAGCTCAGATATGCAGTGTGATAAACAAACACACACACTCAGATATCTTTGCAGGGATCTGCCTTGTGTTGTTTCTATACTGACCTAATCATATTTTCTATCCACTAAACTCAACAACCTTTTGTACTGCTAGATTTTGTGTACAAGATTCTTTTAATTATTTGTTATTAAATGATCAGGTTTTAGTGTCCTTGTGGCGACTTTTGGTCCTTTCAATACAAGTTCACACACACACACACACACACACACACATTCCCTCACTTGCCCAAAGATAATAAACACGTTGCAATAAACAGACACAGACACACACAGCTTGCATTCCAGTAATCCCCCACCTTCATGTACACACAACAGTATCTCTCAACAACACAACAAACACAATTACTCGCTATCTTCTCCTAGCATGCGCGCACACACACACACACACACACATATATATATACACTCACAGATGTGCAGTGTCTCTATTTAGACCACACACACACATACATACACACACACTCAGTCACTCACCAAAGCGGAGCAGATTGTGTTTCATAGTATGGCCCATCAGCAGCAGGAACTCTGTGTTTGTCCTCATGACCATCACCTGAAACAAATTGAACAGTGTGTCACGTAGATATTCACATACTCATGCTGTTGCTAAAACAGATTCAATGTCATGATGTTAGCTTGGGTGAGATATGGTGTGCTCACACTTGCAGTAATCAAGTCATAGAAACATACATTCCTATTTTAGCTGTAGTATTATGATCATAACATGTTCAACTAAATTAAAGCATTCTGGGAAATGAAGTATTCTTTCAACTCGGCCCATGATTTTTTTTTATCGTTTCTTTAATTTTTAACCATTTTGGTTTAGTTCTTATCATTAAGTGTAGGTATTATTCAAAATTAGCACAAAATTCATCCTGTGCGGACCATATAGGAACTGGATATCGTGTTACCTTGGAAACAGTATGTTAAGCAGACTCCTCCCCCTAGTGGGCAGTCTCATGTTTCATTTGCCGTCACATTCCTAGTTGATCACTGTATTGTGTTGAATTGCTGCCATTGTGAACGCCACTTTAGAATTTGTCTCCTGATTCCTGATCCAGTTTCTCTATTTTGATTATTTTTGTCTGTTTTTAAGGCAAATTTAAACCCCCCCCCCCCTTAAGACTTTTTTGGCCAATTTGCTACAGAACAGACCACTGTTGTTGACTTGAACCAGTGACTTGACTAATGAACCCATCTTGCCCAGTTAACCTAATTAACTAAACATTTTACCTAATTAGCAACCTAATTAGTTAAGCTTTTATATTGCAGTTTAAGCTGAATACTAGTATCTCTAGTATAAAAATGTCTTGTCATCATGGCAAAGACAAAAGGAATTATTCATTCATTTTCTTTTCAGCTTAGTCCTTTTATTAATCTGGTGTCGCCTAAGTGGAATGAACCGCCAACTTATCCAGCATATGTTTTACGCAGCGAATACCCTTCCAGCTGCAACCCATCACTGGGAAACACACATACATTCTCATTCACACACACATACACTACGGCCAGTTTTGAACTTACCCAATTCACTTGTACTGCATGCCTTTGAACCTGTGGAGGAAACAGGAACACCCGGAGATGTCAGGGTCAACATGCAAACTCCACACAGAAATGCCAACTGACCCAGCCGAGCTCGAACCAGCGACCTTCTTGCTGTGAGCGCTACCCACTGCATCACCCCACAAAAGGAATTAGTTATTAGAAATTAATTATTAAAACTATTATGTTTAGTGATGGTGAAATCAAGCTTTCTGAACCAGTGGACCGTTCAACTCAATTGTATCGGAAAAAGGTTCGTTACTCAAAGCTTTCCAAATCAAAGCTCGATGAGGACCTCTGCTGGTTAAAGTGTGGGAAAGCGCTGTGTTGCAAAAATGTCAATGTTCACAACTGACCAACTCATTAATGTAGTAATTAAACAATAGTAATATAAACAAATGACTCAATCACTGTAGATGTTACGCCACAGCACCGATGACTGTAGTAAAATCCAAGGTATTCAAAAGTGTTTACGCTAATCGTATTCCAACTGATCCTACACCCATCCACTCGTTCCGTTTTTAGATTAAAAATAAAAATACAAATAACAAAGTAAACATACAAATGAGCCCAAAGCAATATCCATGGCTCCTGGTGACACAATGAGGTCTTGTAAAGCGAAGCGATAACAATAAACTCTCTAAGGAATTGGACACTATTAATAATTTTAACATAATTTCGAGTAATGTCGTTTTTCCCACCGTGTCTGACATTAAAATCAATACGACACACCTTGCACCTGGGCGTCATCAAGGCAGCTTCTAGACAAAATCTTAAATTCTTCCGTCCAGCTGTTGGTAAATTTACATGTATATATTTTTTTCTTTGCCGAAGCACAACCTGACTCTTTTCCTTCCATCATGTGTACTACTACTGACGCAGCTGCTTGTTGCTACTGTCACAGTTCAAGTCCCGCATCTACCTCCTGCGCAGCAATCAACAGCGCACCTGAGTTGTAACGTATGTTGCCAGATTGAGGTAAAATATGTTACAAAATTTGAACATTGCGTCAATTGTCTGAGGTAATGAACTTCATTCAAGATCTGGCAACTGGCGGGAATTGGATGTGAAATACGGGAGACTCCCGGGAAAAACGGAAGTGTTGGCAGGTATGAATTAATGCCTAATTTAAACCTTTGAATCAAAATTCGAAGCAGTCATGTGGGTATAGGTGAAAATGAAGCTTTGGACGTCACTGATCATGTGATTATGGCAAAATGAACCAAGCTCCGGTACACTGCCTCACTGCGAGACATATTTCCTTGATACAGAATTCGAAACCTCGGTGCACAACGTCACATCACTAATTATGTTTAAATATGTGTTGAAAATGATCTTCTCATAATTAAATATCAAATATTTTTTTTAAATTACAGAAGTGCTGATAATGTTGTGTTCAACTGTATAAATCAAAAGTAACAAAATGAACAGTAAACACACACACACACTTTACCTTTCTCTGGTCCGTAGCTGTTCTCAGACATGCTCTCCTCCTCATCCTCTGCGGCGAAGACTCTGTCGCACACCTTCACCGGTGTCCCTTTCCTTTTCCTCCCACAGCCACGTCTGCAAAACACACACATCTTCACATTAAACGGACAGCCTTACCAACTTAATCAGCAGCAAAACATAAATCACAATTGTCAATCAATACCAGGGACTCGTCGGTGGATCAATGGAAATCAGCACAAATCGCATTAAATCTTACTTCTGGAGTGAAACATAAAACCGGTTTAATTAAGACTCATTTAAAGCAGCTATGCCTCCAACAACACTGCATACACAGTTCTTTTTTTCTGCAGCAACTTCACTAAAGGAAGCCTGTCAACTGATCTGAACTGTGATGTGTCAAGCACATCAGAAATATAATGTAATGCTCGTTCTAGCAAACGGCACTAATTAATCCACTGTGAATTCATCGTCTTCTTGATGAAGATGAATCAAGTTCAGTGGAATCTGTATATATAAACAGAACACTGATCTGGAGCCAGTTCTACTCCAAATCTATAATCCTTAAAAGCTTCAACGGAGAGTAACTGACCAGATTAGAGTGTGTGAGCTGCCGTTAATAGAGCTGTGTATGAAAGCCAAAGCTCCGTTTTCCACAGATGCAACTGTGAATGCTTAATTAGAGCAATGTAGAGATGTGCAGTCTCTTGGTTACAGATGTGTTTAGTGTGTGTGTGTGTGTGTGTGTGTGTGTGCGCATGTGCCTGACGTATTCACTGAGCTGTGATAAGACTCAGTCTTGCCGACTGGATATTGATCTGGCCGACCCTCCATCTGGACCCAAGAGCATATGTGTGTGTGCGCGTGTGTGTGTTTGCGTGCATGCAGGCAGACGGATTCATGTGTTCATCCCTCAATCCACCATTTCAGGTCAGCTTTACATATAGATGATCACACATGTCTATGGAAATTAATCAAAGTAGGGCAGAAATAAACTGATGTTAATGAAACAAGGAGAGTACAGACTATGCAGCGTTCTGCAGTGACTTCAACACACAACATAATCAAAATGTGTCTTTTCAAATCACTTCACAAAAGCAAAAAAAAAAGGTTGACAATTAGATGTGACCTAGACAGCAGTGTGTGTTTGAGACTTTATTAACACCTCTTAAGCCTTGTTTCAATTTGTGTTTAATTGTCTATTGTGACATGAACACTGAGGGTTCAGAAATATGATTTTTGATGATTTTTCACATGATAAATAGCGGTTTTAAAAATATGACAGAAAAAAAACACACCAATGTTCTGTTGCAGCGACTGAAAGAACATTGTTCATCATTTTTTGTTGAGAGATGTTTGAGAGATTTAAGAGAGATTTGTTTACAAGAGAAGTCACAGCAGCACCAGGCTTTATCCCACTTTAGGTCACATTTATTCAAAAGCGAGAAAACCAGAAACACGAGCTCATGCTGAGTAGTTTTATCTTCGTCTATTGTCTTCCGTGTACCAAAGTTCAAGTGTGACTTACCCTAACCTATGAATTTGCATAACGAAGGGCATTTGACCAGTAAAGCACCGGTTCTCAACCTTTTTGACTCTAAAGCTGCCCTTCTGTCTATACTCAATACTTAAATGTCCTCTAGTACTGGTGCGCTAAAATAAACTAAAACGTAATTGATAGAATATGTCCGTTTATTGTTGTTTGACATCTATATTTTAAGTGTTTAGAATTTTTCATTAACTTGAATTAAACTTTTATTTAATTTTCTTCCAATTAAAAATTCCACAAGATTTGCTTTTTGCTTTGACGGTTCCACAGAACCCTTTGAATGAACGAGGCTTTAAAGATTTTTTTTCATAATGTGAAAGAAAGCACCTTTTATGACATTAAAATGCACTAAGGACGTTAAAGGTTCTTCAAGGGACCAGTAATGCCATCAAAAGGGACACTTAGTTTTACCATTTATTTTGAATAATTATTTTAGGGTTTTTTTCACCTTTAATTGGAAAGGACAGTGGAGGTTACAGATAGGAAAGTATCGATAGCAGAAAGAGGTGAAGGAATGACCTTGAGCCGGGAATTGAACTCAGGTCACCATGAGCACCATGTCGGCACACTTAACCACTAGGCTATTGGCGGCGACTAGTTCTACCATTTTTGAATCCATTCATCTGATCTCCGTGTCTGTTGAGGGCAGTTTAGCAGTGCTTAGAATGAAGGATTGAATGGGAAACATCTATTTCACAGAATAAATCCCTTTAGTCTCATAAAAAAAGCCCACTGTGGTTGGCACCATCTTGTTACTGAACAACATACTTTGGGTTGGACTTTTTTCTGCGATAACAATCATCTGGATGTACTTTATCCCTTACTTATAAATGATCCATTTATATGAACATAACTGTATACCTTTTCTTATATTTGTACCTTGTTACATATAAATGGGATGAAAAATATTGCATTTTCCAGATAATTTCAAACTCCTTAATGCTGAGCTTACATATATTATGTTTTTGAGGACTGTTACTTTAAATGTTAATTTGATATTTTTATTTCTCATAAGTGTTAACAGAAATTTTAATCAGTCCATGACCCCAATTGATGCTTTGTTGTAGAACTAACATTTTCTTTAATTTCCTTTAACCCAGCCAGAGGCTGCAGGGGAGCAATATTGTAAAGAAAAAGGATAAACAGAGCAGATCCTAAATTAAGCTCTGTATAATATTCTGAGCATGCGTAGCATAAAACAAATGCTTGAATAGTTTGCGGTTCATACTGCTGTGGCCACACCTGATAAACCAGGGTCTAAGCCAAAGAAAGAAAAATGATATTCTGACCAAAATGTCAAACAAGACTAAATATTTTATGACAAGACTTCATGTTATTTGTGTATTGTGAGGTTTACATGTTACATAGGTGGGCATTAGGAGCTGTGGGGGGCAGTAGTGCTAATAGTCTTACTCAAGGATATCGTACACAGATATATTCTGTACTTGCATTTGCAGTTCAAGTCTGTAATAGTAAAATGTTTCAAATTCACCTCCAATTCCTCACCTGATCTTCCTACAAGCACTCCAGTCTCATGAGTAGGGCCAGACGGAATCTGCTGACATTTTTTGCTATTTCTGTGCAGAATTTTGGTAAAAATCTGCAGATTTATGCGGGATGATTTTGGGAGTATCATATCATATATTCATATCACACATCATCATATCATATATTAAAACCTTAATATATGAAATAAAAACTTTTAAAATTAACTTTTATTTAATGTTTACAATGCAATTAGATTCACTTTATTTGGTAAACAAAGCAAGTCTCTCATATAATATCTCTACTAAAATACAGAAAATTTGACTTTACAAACTGTATTGTAAATAAATCATAGGAATATTTTTCATATTAGTCAATAATATTACTGAAATTAATTTCAAAACTGAATTATTATGAATTTTCACACATTTACACAAGTAAATAAACAGAATTAATGATGGGTTAGAAATTTGTGGAAATCGCGCGCAGATTCCGTGTGGGCCTAGTCATGAGCAGTGTTTTACTCCGCTTACAAACTGAGTATGACTGATGTTTTATTCTGTGATAATGATAATGAAACGACACAAGTGACATGGGTAAGTCACATGATGATGACAAATTGTTGATGAAGTCCATTTGAACTCTCTTCATTCTGATTTTCATACTATATAGTGGTCGTGAAGTAAATTCAAAAGGAGTACCTACACGAGCAGTATGCAATTTCAAACACAACTCAAGTCACGATTTACTGATGGACATACTCCTGTCCAGCCTGTCAGTAAATCTGATTACACACACACACACACATACTTGTGTAACTCATTCTCCAAGTCAATACACTGCAAAACGGACATGCTTTTAATCCCTCCTCATTCCACAAGCCCAAATCTGTTTCCCTTTGGTTCATTTGTGTATCTCGACTCTGTTTATCTCGCTTTTTTCCCTCTTTCCCTCACGTACACACTCACACGAAATCCCATTCCACTCAAAACAACACACAAACAAGAACTGCACATGTGCATGCAGGAAGACACACATGTGCACAAGAACACATAAACACACACCTCTCCTTTTATAAATCCATGAGTGCACACACACACACACACCATCCCCCAGTTGAACACATGTATGTTCACACACATGCAAACACACCCTACCCTTTAAAATCTACTTACACACACACACACACACACACACAAACACACACATCCTCTCTTCAGCTGAGCTCACATGCACGCACACACACTCACCCCTCCTCCATCCCAAGCTCACATGCGCACACACACACACACACACATATGCGCACACACACACAGACTCGCTAAAGAGCACACACACTCTCTCACACACGCTCTCTCAAATAACCAAGCCAGAGTCTCATATTCTCTGTCTCTCAGACAAACACACACACACACACACACACACAATCTGCAGCAAATGCATTCTCTCTGAAGACACACACACACACACACACACATACACACGATTTTCCTGTCTGTCTTTCCCTCTCACATACACACACTTTTGAATAATGTAAACATACACATGCAGGCTCTCAGTCTGGAGACATGCACACACTCATGCAATCAACACACACACACACACACGCCTTTGTTGAGAACACTCTGCGTTATTCAGTCTCACAAACAAATCTCTCTCTCTTTCTCTCTCACACACACACAGATACACACACACAATGTAGTCTTCCTCCTCAAACATATAACATAACCGCCTACACACGCATGTTCACACACTCACACACACACACACACAAGCTCCCTTCCTCTTTCATAAACAAACTAGATGCACAAACACTCCCTCTCTGCACTGTCTGCAATACACACACAGACACTCACTCACTCACTCACTCACTCACTCATTCGCACACAAACACACACACACACACACACCTCATCTGTCTTTCACAGAAACACAGATGCACAAACATTCACACCCCCACACACACACACACACACACAGATGCTTCTTTAATTCTCTCTCTCTCTCACACACACACCCTTCTGCTCTCTAAAATACACACACACACACACACTATCCTGCCTCTCGCATGCAAACACACACACACACACCCGCCCTCTCTCTCTCTCTCTCTCTGCCTCTAGAGCACAAACACACTCACCCTCCCCTCCAGAGTGAGCCACTAGAACAAACACACACAGGCAGGCACACACAAATGCATGCACACATTCACACAGACACACACAGACACACACAGACACACACACAGCTCTAATCACACACAAAACGCCATTTCAGTTACACACACACACACACACACACACACACACACACACACACACACACACA
>CAIGQQ010031529.1:145902-165177 GCA_903798035.1 Danio albolineatus
ACACACACACACACACACACACACACACACACACACACACACACACAGACACACACGATTTTCCTTTATCTCTGTTGCTCACGCACACGCGCACACACGCACACACACACACACACACCCGCCTCTCTGCTTCATGAGCACACGTACACACACCCTCCCCTTCTCACTCAACCACTAGAACAGATACACACACACACACACACACCTCAGAAGTTGAAACACACACATACACACACACACACATGCTGTGCAGCTATCATTCCGGGGACCTGCCATAGGCTTCTATTGTTTTTAGACTGACCTAACGTTATTTTCTATCCACCAAACTCCACTGGATGCGTTTGCATTTCCAGACAAACATCGTTCAGTGCTTTAATTATTTATTTCCCTCATTGAGACCACTTGCCGGTCTCCATATTGTCAAAAATATGAGCTTCTACTATCCTTGTGGGGACATTTGTTCCCCACAATGTAGGCAAAACCTGACCCATACACCACTCACACACACACACACACACACACACTCCCTCACCATTTTCCCTCCTCTCTGCCTCTCACGCACACACGCATACACACACACACACCCTCCCCTCTTCTGTTCCTCTCTCGTTCTCTCTAACACACACACACACACACACACTAGCCTTTGCGTGGCTCACACACACACACACACACAGCCTCCCTTCTCTCTCTCGCTCACACACACACACACACACACACACCCTCCCCATCGCTTTTAGTCACAACATACTCTGTCTTTCTCTTAAACAGACACACACTTTTTGTCTCACAAATCTGTCACTCAAACCACTTATTTTCACACAACACTAAAGATTACTCACTCATAACCAGCGAGAGCACTAAGATGGGATTAACGCTGCTCTACCACACCTGACCAACTGTCCATCACTTCAGATCTCGTTAATTTCAGAGTTCTCCACGACTGCAGTCAGATTAAATGGAGACCATACTCAGATCTCTTGCTTCTCGGGTGTTTCGCATAAGAAGGCCCCTCTGAGCATCTCAATCCAGAGTTTCAGAATAAATCGCAACAAGTGCGTTTAATAGCCCTTGCAGAAAACTGAAACAAATTTTTAACACGTTGGTGCTTCCCTTAAATCAAACCATAACATTGATTGTAAAACTGGAGTATGATTTGTTATGTTTCCATCTAAAGATGCTAATTAGATTTACGCATAAAACTGGAACGCCGCATAAAATATTTGCGAATGAAGCACCGTTTATATCCAATGAGTCAAAGAGGACAACATTGTCACTTCCTGTTAAATTCCATGTAAATAATTTCCTTCCGTTTTTCATTCTTAAGATAATAAATTGGCGCCTTGGAAGGCAAAGACGCAATGCAATGAACGCACTGTGGCCTTTAGAGGCAGACATTTTTTGCTATCACGTGATCTGTTATAACATTCATTCATTCACTCATTTTCCTTCAGCTTAGTCACTTCTTTAACAGGGCTAGCCACAGCAGAATGAACCGCCAACTATTGCAGCATATGTTTTATGCAGATGCCGTTCCAGGCCCGTTTACACTAATGCATTTTCGTTTTAAAACGCATAAGTTTTGCTACGGTTACGCCATCCGTCCATACTACGCCGAAGTTTTCGAGGTGCGAAAACGGAGCGTTTTAGAAACACTGGAGAGGCTGTTTCCATTCTAAAACGCTGCTGCAGAGTTTCAGTGTGGATGGAGGGAAACGCATACTTTTGAAAACAGAGGCGTGGCTGCTAAGATCCGCTACGTGATTGGGGCTTTGGGTCATTGTGTATCCTTCCCTTATTCGTCAAGCGCACATGGCTATAACGTCACCGGCAGACGGCAGACCAGTCTTCACTGTAAACACTGTATTTTTGATAGCGATAGATGTTTTATATTCATTTATTACTTTAAGTAACAACTCGACCTCGTCGTCTGTCCACAAAAAGACCTCTCTTGCTTTCTTTACCATCGCGTTCATCGTTCAACCAGCGTTTGTTGACTAACAATAACCAGATGCCGAGCGAGACGCATGCTTCCTGTTTATACTTGAGCGCGCATGCTCAGAGTGCGCCAATGGTGTGCGAATGGTCACGTGATATACATTTCTGGTGGAGGGAGATCTTTTGAGATACGCTAGTGTGGACGCAGATCGTTTTCATGCTAAAACGCCATTTTTAAACTAAAACGCACTAGTGTAAACGGGGCCTCAGTATGGATGGAGGGAAACGGAGACATTAGAAAACGGAGGCATGGCTGCTGAGATTCGCTACTCGATTGGGGCTTTAGGGTCATTGCGTAACCTTCCCTTATTCGTCAAGCCCCTATCACATGACTATAACGCCACTGGAAGACGGCAGACCAGCCTTCACTGTGAACAACATGTACACAGAAATGAGAAATCAATTGTGCAGTTAAACTCTGCCTCTTTTTACTAAAACAGCTGCAAATATTTGCAAGAGGCAAGCTACTGTTCGAGCACTCGCTAATCGCTCGTGTTTCACATAGCATAAGCCCTATTTAGAATGCCGAGCGAGACACATGCTTCCTGTTTATACTTGAACGCGCATGCCCAGAGTGCATGAATGGTCACTTGGTTTGGTGGCGTAGTGTGGACAGAGATATGTTCAGAAACTCTGGGTGAAACGATAGTGTGGACGCAGATCGTTTTCATGCTAAAATGCCGTTTTAAATGCACTAGTGTAAACAGGGCCTTAATAAATCCAAAATTTTTAAGATTGTAAAGATATCGCCTTTCACATCATTCAAATCACATGTATGAAAGCGTTAAGGCTTAACTGTAAAATATAATAATGATGGAAGAAGTTGTAGTAGGTTATTTGGGATGTGGTGGGTTTTTTAGGTGTATTTTGTCACTTGTTTAGCCTGTATCAATGCATTCAGTGTAAGCTGCATGATTAATCATTAAAAGATTGGGATCTCAACTCCCACGCAACATAAATTATAAATGATGGTGATTTGCATACGTTTATTAATCCTGAAATTCAGTCTTTAGTCTTTTGAGTTAGTTATGAAATTACAAACAGTCAAATAACACAGAAGTACTGGGATAACAGTTTATAGTTAAGATAAGACCACTGATGTAAATGGTAAAGATTAAAATCAATGTGCACAATGCTCAAAAATGAAAGTTTTTGGCAGCAATTATATTATTTAGCCAGTAGGTGGCGACAACCAATTATCAAAAATATGCCACTGAATAATTCTTCAAAAATGATACATCTAGCAATAAAACATTAAGTTGCACGAGTGAATAACTGAATTGTTTATTGAAAATGAGACTAAATATTCATTTAAATATACATTTTATGCTAAATATACATTTAAATATACATTTTATGCTAAATATACACATTTATCGTTATAATTTTCCACAGTACTGAATATTTTAATGCTTTTCTTGAAGTAAATAAATGGAAAGCAAATTACATTTGTCTCCTCCCCTTTTTGGCTGATTCGAAAAATGTTCTGATCAGTGACTAAAAAACCATAATGTGATCCAAACCGTGAGATTTGTGATCCGTACACCACTAATGCTCGGGCATTCTGTTTGAATGGGGAGACATCAAATTCTACAAAATTGTCACACTCTTTTTTTGTCTTCATAAGCCCCCAAAACCAACACACACACACACACACAAACAAACCCTAATACTGCAAGTGATGGACAACAACCTACTTTAATAACAGTTCAGCCATTTATTGCAGTGCAAGTTTGAACGACGTACATTAATATAAATTATCAAATGCAGTAATCTTCAGTAAAGACATACAGTAACCAGTTGTGAGTAAATATCAAACTACTTTAAAATCAGTGTAAAGGCATGATAAGTTCAATGTAACACAGAAGGCCTTGTCTGGAGGTTTGTCACTTTCACTTATTCATTCATTCGTTATCCTTCTGCTTAGTCCCTTCATTCATCAGGGGTCGCCACAGTGGAATGAACCACCAACTTATCCAGCATAGGTTTTACACAGCGGATGCCCTTCCGGCTGCAACCCTGTACAAGGAAACATCCATACACACTTACTCACAAACACATACACCACGGCCAATTTAGTTTATTCAATTCACCTATAGCGCATGTCTATGGACTGTGGGGGAAACCAAAGCACCCGGAGGAAACCCCTGAGAACATGCAAACTCCACATAGAAATGCCAACTGACCCAGCCGGGACTCAAACCAGCAACGTTTTTGTTGTGAGGCGACAGTGCTAACCACCGAGCCACCATGTCATGCCTGACAAGTTGACCTGTAATCAAAAGCAGAACTTTCTGCAGCCAGCAGAGGGCGTGAGTGTTCCAAGAGGGAATTAATCCTAACAAACACCAACAGATGGCACACTTAATAACTCCCTATTGCACATGTAACAGGAATGAAAAACATTTGTATGATAAATGTGAAGCAGCAGTGTTTGTTTCGCTCAGTAGATTATTGTAGATATTTGTAGCAGATGATCAGTTTGGAACTTAAGGAACAGTTTACTATAAGGCCCATTTGTCAACAGTTAATGCTGTAAATAAATATGTACGTGTAACAGTATTTATGCACCCATGAGCTAGGTAATAGACATACTTCTGTTCATTAATGTTAGCTCAATTCCATTAAATCATACTTAGTAGTAATGTAGTATTAAAAATACAATTTGTACGAGTTGTATTGTACTGTTGATGAATTATTTTTCATCTTACCTACTACAGTTAACTAATGTTCACAAATGGAATCTTATTGTGAAGTGTTTCTGATATTTTCCATTTTAAGAAAGATTTAAAGAAGTGACGAATCACCCCCAAAATGTCAATTCTCTCATCATTTGCTTACTCTCATGCTGTTTGAACAGTAGTCTCGTGTATTGATGAGTATCAAGAAATAATATGAACAACACTAGACCACAATAACAACATAACACAGAAAAGAAAGAAAGAAAACAAAACAAATACTGTGGTTTGTGTTCAGCAAATGAATGAATATTGTATAGATTTTGAACATGTTGTGATGATATAATAATAGTTTAGGGTGGCATGGTGGCGCAGTGGGTATCGCTGTCGCCTCACAGCAAGAAGGACGCTGGTTTGAGCCTCGGCTGGGTCATTTGGCATTTCTGTATAGAGTTTACATGTTCTCCTTGTGTTCGCGTGGGTTTCCTCTGTGTGGTGGGGTGTAGGTGAATTGGGTTGGCTAAATTGTCCATATAGTGTATGTGTGTGAATGAGAGTGTATGGGTGTTTCCCAGTGATGGCTTGCAGCTGGAAGTGTATCCGCTGCATAAAAAATATGCTGTATATGTCGGTGGTTCATTCTGCTGTGGCGACCCCTGATGAATAAAGGGATTAAGCCGAAAAGAAAATGAATGAATTAATAATATAATAAAATTTATATATACAAAATAATGTAAAAAAGATTTTTGAAACTATGCAATAGTTATATAATAATAATTTATTCATTTTGGCTTCATTTCCTTTGGCTTAGTCCCTTTATTCACCACCAACTATTCCAGCATATGAATTACGCAGCGGATGCCCTTCCAGCAGCAACCCAGAACTGGGAAACACCCCTACACTCTTGCATTCACACACATACACTCCGGCCAATTTAGTTTATTCAATTCACCTATAGCATGTGTCTTTGTACTGTGAGGGAAACCCACGCAAAACACAGGGATAACATGCAAACTTCACACAGAAATACCAACTGACCTAGATAGGACTCAAACCAGCGACCTTCTTGCTGTGAGGCGACAGTGTTAAACACTGAGCCATCGTGCTGCCTCAATTATTATAACTATTATTTTTATTATATAGCAAATAGGCATGGGCTGATAATCGGTTTCAAGGTTTACCGCGGTTTGGAAAAGTCAAGGTATTAAAATCGCTAAAATGTCTGTTATTCTGTTTCAGGCTATATGTAAGTTTTTTTTAGGGCAACAGTATCTCCACATCAAAAGCTACTTGTCACCCCAAGATTTAGAAAACATTTGAAAAACAAATCACTTATGTGCCAACATATAACCATGCTACATGAACAGTGCAGTGACTTTACTTCATATCCAAAGAAAAGAAATGTCTCCAAAGATGCTTTTTCAAGTTGTAAGAAATCTGTGTTTACGAAACTAATGAAGATAGAAGACACTAATAATTGATTTGAATCATTTATCCTGACATGTTTACTGCTCCAAAATACTTAAAATTTATCTTAAAGGGCACATATTTGACCCCTTTTTTTATAGCAGAATTTGTCTGTAAAGTTTCAGCTCAAAATACCAATCAGATTATTAATTATAGCTGTCTAAAGTCTTTTTATTGTAGCTCTAAACAGCTTTTTGCTGTTTTTGGTACTGGGCCTTTAAGGATAGTCCTCCCTGCCCACCGTTCCCACGTGCCCGTCAGCGTGCCTCAATCTCCGCCCTCGGCTGCGTCAGACAGACAGACGCAACAGGAACAGATGTAAAGGAAGCAGATCTTAATACGTTTGAGAAAAACTACAGTAAGAACCTTACCAATGACTGTTTGATGTGTTTGTTGAGGAGTTGCAATGATGAGTCCCACACAATGTAGTTATAAAGCTCCTTTACGCACGCACACACACACACACACAGACACACACACACACAGACAGATAGACAGCGTGCGCGTTGAGCTTTGCACTGCTTTTGCAAGCAAATGTGAAAGGATACAAGTTATTATCCACTGCTGTATGGATATCTGTTATGTTAATGTACAAAATAAACCTGATTTAATGTCAACAAACCAAGATTGAAGCGTCTTTTTTTGCTGACACACGGCTGTGGTGATGAAGTAAAGCTGAAGTGAATCGCTGCGATTGATCACAAACATGCACTGTTTTAAACACGTGTTAAACTTGTGAAACTCACTCTTGATCACATTTGATAATGATTGATGACCTTCAAGAACTAAACAGATCTTTTATTCCCGGTTGCTTAGCGCACGTCCTGTCTTGTTGATATAATTATACGCATTACTACAGAGACATGTTTATACGCAGCTGTCAATCATTTTGGTGGGCGGGGGACCGCACTCCTACGTAAAGTTGAGGTCGGTCTCAAAACTGCTCCAATTGGTCCACCGTTTTTATGCTGTTAAATTGAAAAAAAGGACTGGGTGTGTTTATATCACCCCAAAATGACCGTCTATACACTATACCTACACATATGACTGTCCAAACAGCTTAAAAAGTAGAATTTTTTAAATAGGTGCCCTTTAAAATAAAATACATTGTTTCCAATGCAGAAGTTATTTATAAAGAAGCTATTTTAGAGCAGTGATCACAATACAGTGAAACTGTGATATTTTTATCCAAGGTTATCATACTGTCAGAATCTTATACCAGCCCATGCCTAATAGCATATCATTTCTTGATATACAAACAAAAATTTTAAGATATCAGCCGACTTGTTGAGCATGTCCCTCCAGTCACTTTTTGTATATTAAAAAAGGTCCACAGTGTCAGTTATGGATCTACAATCTAAGGGTCAACAATCTTAAATGGTAATAAAATCGTACAGTACGTGGAAAAGTTAGAATTAATCTCTAAAGGCATTTACATTTATTGTTACAGTTTAAAATCTTACTTTAGAAGACTGAGAAAATATATTAAAACAACTTTGATTAGATAATATCTTGTTCAGAACCTCCCCTCCTGCTTTTGCACAGGCTGGAATGATAAATTCCAGTAACTGCATCCAGACCCTCTCTACATTCTCCATGCTGTAATGAAATTCCTTGTATTCATTCTTATCATACTGTCCTCTTCCGCTCCTCCCTTCACACTCTTTTTAGCTTCTCTTATATCTTGTATCACTTCCTTAGTTTCCCAGCACCTCTTCTTGTCCTTCGGGACACTGCCGCTTTCTCCTTTTCTGCTGGCAGAGAGCTGAGGACGTCTGAAGTCTGCCCTGTCCAGTGAACGAGCTCCTGGAACACCCGCACAGTCCACATCTTCAGTCCAAAACTCCCACTAGTCGCCTGACCATCCAGCTCCTTTCACACAAGCAACAAACAGATTGCTCATAAGATCACAATTCATCACAAACCCTTACGACAGCTTCACATCGATAACAGAACGCCTTGCTACCTCTTTAACTTCAGCTTCGAATTTCTGGCCGTCCACTATCATCTGCTCTGTGCTTGCCAACAGGTGCCTCAGTCGATCCCTCACAGTTGTCCGTATCCTCTTATATTCACTGTCTTCATCTGGAAAATCTTCGTCCTCCCGGGTAATGACATCTTCCAGGAGTCGCAGACACTCCTTGAGCGCGGCGTGCAGGATGGATATTTTTTCTTCATCTGACAGCTGAGGAACCAGCGGAGGGATGGATATTAGGTGACCTCCTTCCACTGGTGAAGAAGGCAGTGATTCACTGTTTCTCTAAATGTTGACACAAAGGAAATGAGCTGAGGTTACCGGGAACGGTGAGTATAATTATGAGCAGAAAATTCCAGATGAAGGGAAACGGTAAACAAACATTTATTAAACGCATGAGAGTGGATAAAAGCAGCTGTTAGACAAACAATACAAGACTGAGACGAGCAATCTTATGCTCCTTTTCCAGCCGACATCCAATTTCCAGAAGGTATCTAAACATCTCAGCAAGTTGCAGTAGACTTTTATTTGCTCTTGGCCTTAATTGTGCAATGTTTGTGCACTTGTTATTGCGACTGTTTTACAAATTCTGATTCAGTTTCCTATGGGAGAAATGACTAGGAATAATAAACGTCAGAAAACAAGTGTGTTCATGACTATGCACAAAAAGTAGAATAATATAATTAGAAAATATCAGTTTGTAACATTAAGCAGCAAAAATTGTCATCAGCTAGCTCTCTGCAGCTCTTGCTTGGTCGCCCACTGAAGCTAAGCAGGGCTGTGCCTGGTTAGTAGCTGGATGGGTGACCGCATTGGAAGTGTAGGTTGCTTCCGGAAGTGGTGTTATTGAGGCTGCTCAACCTGCAATCTGTGTGGGTCCTAATGCCCCAGTATATTGATGGGGACTCTATACTGGTCATTAAAAATCCTTTGAAAAAGAGTAGAGGTTTAACCCTGGAATGCTGGCCAAATGTGCCCACTAGCCCCTGTCCATTATGGCATCCTAACCATCCTCATATCATAATTGGCTTCATCTCCTCTCCACCAATCAGCTGGTGTGGGGTGTGCGTTTACACTGTAAGCGGCGAGAGCGTCAAAGTAGCCAGAAGTCATTGATTTTTAATGAGAACTAGTGGCGAGGAGCAGCACGGCTTCGCCGGAGTCGGCATCGAGGAAAGTTGAAATCAAGTCAGCTTTATGGTAATGAGCTGTGATACAGATTGGCGGCAAGCAATCGGAATGTTGAAGTCCACCGCATGAAAGTAGTCCAGAGAACACAGTCACTGTGAACTTTGGTTCTGACCAAAGTGGTTTCCAAGGGTTTTAATATTGCGATCGCCGGATTTCCAGTTATTTACAATGTTTTCTTACATACAATAAAAAAGATGTTGGCGAGTTACTGATGTATAATGTTGTCGCCAGGGCGGTCAGAGCAAACTTTGACGCTTTTACCGCCTTCAGTGTGAACGTACAGTAAGGCTCGTGTCGCGTCATCCAGGTGGATGCTGCACACTGGTGGTGGATGAGGAGATTCCCCCCCAAGAATGTGTAAAGCACTTTGAGTGTCCAGAAAAGCGCTATATAAAAGTAAGGAATTCTTCTTCTTCTTCTTCTTCTTCTTCTTCTTCTTCTTCTTCTTATTATTATTATTATTATTATCATTAAAGAGCTGTTTTTACGTCTAGTAACATCCATTTTAACAGAATGAATGAGACTGGAAGTCTCATGACAAAAAAAATCAGATGGATGCGCCCACTTGTACATCAAGAATAAGGTCAATAGTGACATATATTTAAATTAAATTTTTTGATTACTTCCCGTTACTAACCAACACAAAACTCGCCTGGGCTGTGCTTCTACCGAATTCCTTCAGAAAAAGAATAGCCAGAAAGGAGAAATGTATGGATTTGTGCCAATGGCAGCATTATTGACCCATAACAATGTGAAGTACCTGTAACTCTCAGAACATTTGTGTGCTTTTTATACAGTGTCTATTCTAATTTGCAGGTTAAGTGCAATTAAAGTATAAACTGAAATTTAAAGTCAAAGTATAAATAGCAGAAGTGAATTTTCGCTACCACCAAATATTCATTCATTAATTTTCCTTCGACTTAGTCTCTGATCATCAGGGGTCACCACAGCGTAATGAACCACCAACAGCATTTCCACTGCTGGTAAAGTGACCCATACACTCTTGCATTTACTCATGCACTCATACGCACCAAATTAATTATCCAATTCACCTATAGCGCATGTGTTTGGATTATGGGGGAAACCGGAGCACCCAGAGGAAACCCACGCCAACACAGGGAGAACATGACCACTCCACACATAAATGCCAACTGCCCCAGTCAGGACTCGAACCAACAACTTTTTTGCTGTGAGGCGACAGTGCTAACCACCATGCCACCCCAGCAAATAATAATCTATCCAAAAGAAACAGACACAGAATATAAAAGCAGACACTTGTGCGCTATAACACTGTTACCAATGACTAAATCACTGAGGAAAATTCACAAGACAGACATAAACATTGCTGAACTATAGCTCTGACGGGGACATGACGTTAAACGTAGTAAGGTGTGATAAACGGATCCCAAGTGCCCACAGGTTACAGTTTGTGATCACATCTCAGTTTTAATCTGTTGAAAAGTGATCCAAATATTTGTGGCTTGAAACAAATAAAAATATTAGTGGATTCCAGATTGCAGTGTAGCTGCCATTACGGCCTGTTTTTTGTCTGCCAGGTCTCCACACAGATCACATGACTGAAAACTTTCAATAGCCGATGAGAGACAAAGGTGACACAGCATGAAAGCAGTGGAGCTTTTATTACGCCACCGTTGACCACAACTGTTTCTTCTGTTCATGATCAAATGGAGAAGCAGCAGCACTGTTTTAAACACATTTTACGGTTCTGTTATAATGCTGCTCTGCTGTCTAATAAAATGCACAACATTTTTGGTGTTTCCCTGATTTCTGTAAAACCAAACTGGAAATTAAAGGTATGATGTAGGCCTGTCACGCTAATCAATATATCGACTTATCGCACAATACATGGAGATGACATCAATCATTTTTGATGATGCAATATATATCCCATACATAAAAACCAATTCTTGCAACATTTCAACTGATTGCTCAACCTCTCTATCTCCATTGGAAGTGTCAGTGTCAGTATGGTTAAAAAACACTATAGTATTCATTATAAATTACTATAGTATATTTTCATTTGGGTGTCTGATAACTGAAAATAGATCTGGTAGCCGATATCGCAGCCTCTGTTACTTTTTACCCTGCACTTTTTTGTTAACATTTATTATTGCAGATGCAGAAAAGCTAGTTCATGCTCTTATGACTTCTAGGTTGGATTACTGTAATGCTCTGTTCGCTGGTTGCCCAGCCTCCTCTATTAACAAACTTCAGCTAGTACAAAATGCAGCCACCAGAGTTCTTACCAGGTCTAGAAAACATGATCATATCACCCCAGTTTTATCCTCGTTACACTGGCTGCCTGTTAAGTTTTGTATTGAGTTTAAAATATTGCTTCTTACCTATAAAGCTTTAAATAATCTAGCTCCTGTTTATCTAACCAACCTTCTGTCTTGCTACAATCCAACCCGCTCTTTAAGATCTCAAAACTCAGGGCTTCTGGTAGTACCCAGAATAGTCAAGTAAAGGGGGTCGAGCCTTCTCATTTATGGCTCCTAAACTCTGGAATAGCCTTCCTGATAATGTCCGAGGCACAGGCAGGCTATTCCAAAGCAGGCAGGCTCTCGCAGTTCAAAACCAGATTAAAAACCTTTTTTTTCTTAAAAAAAAAGTTCTCCAGCCTCCGGCGCCTAAACTGCAGCTCCGCACAAGACGTCTAGCCATAGGAGAAATGGTCGTGCCCAACTGAGCCCAGTTTCTCTCTAGGTTTTTTAATTCTTCACTTTCGCCAATTGGTGAAGTTTTTTCCTCGCCACTGTCGCCACTGGCTTGCATGGTTCAGGACTTGTAGAGCCGCGCATCGATGGATTAATCTTCAGTGTTTCGACTCTCAGTAGTGAATATTAAACCACACTGAACTGAACTGAACTCCAACACTAAATACTGGACTGACACTGTTTCAATTTACTATAACCTTCTATGTAAAGCTGCTTTGGCACATACTACATTGTAAAAGCGCTATACAAATAAAGGTGAATTGAAATGAAATTAATTGAATTATTAATTTTTTTGTTTAGGATATTTAAGTTTTTTTACATTCTGATTGCAATGCCTAATTATTAAATTTTTAAAATGACTATAATTAAATAAAATATTCTTAAGAATAAAATATCATATGTTCTTTAGAAGATTGTACTTGCATTGTAATGAAATTATATTGCCGTGCATTATATTATGAGTGGCATAAAGTGGTCTTAAAATGACAATAATATAGTTTATCGCAATATATTTTGGTGCAATATATCGTACAACAAAAATATCGTGACAGGCCTAGTATGATGTCATAGCATGGTGTCAGGACAGAGCTTGTCACTAGTTAAAGGTCGCATGAAGTGCCTTGAAATGTGCATTTTTTAGTTGATGCTTGAAGTAATCACAACTGAAAAAATTAAGAGAGGGTAAAGAGTAGATAGAGTAGCTCCACATAGAGTAGCTCCACCCCTTTTAAAAAACAGCCAATAGCGTTTCACAGCTCAGTTTTTATCACAGCTCTGCCAGTAAGAGTGGTTGAGATCACATTCATCAAATGAAAAGCATCTTGAAGGAGGTGGGGCATATCAGATACTAGAGAGCATTTGATTGGTCAAGATTAGATGAGAAACTGAAGATAAGGTATTGTCCATTTAATAGACAAACTGCAAGCTTTGGATGTTTATATCAGTTTTATATTTTCTAAATGTGCATTTTGTCACTGTTTTGAAGCCCACTAGCTATGGACCCTTTTCACAAGACTGTTATGAAGCGTTTCATAATTTCAAATCCTTGAACGTTTTTAATATGTGAAGTTTATTTATAAACTAATTTCGAGAGGATCACATGATTATGATTGAACACGACTGGTTCTGCATTAACTAATGTTTGAGTCACCAATCCGATGATTCCTAACCCACTATAAAGAGCCAGGGTTAATCACTACAGTTATCTTCGATTTGAAGAATCCCCCCTTCCACCCCTACTCCTCCACCTTTCCCTTCATAGGGTGGCACGATGGCCCAGTGATTAACACTGTTGTCTCACAGCAAGAACGTCAACGGTTCTAGTCCGGCTGTCCTTTCTGTGCAAAGTTAGCATGTTCTTCCCGTGTTCGCGTGGGTTTCCCCGGGGTTCTCTGGTTTCCTCCCACATTCCAAAAAACATGCACCAAAAATGAATTGATCAAGCTAAATTTAGCACTACATTCAAACTCTCATCCAGCAGCATATCTCTTCATAACAATCATTTTCCGTCATCAGCTCCTATCAAAAAAAGGGGGAGTTTTCAAGACCTACCTGAGCTCAGAGCTCCCCTCTCGCCCTGCAAACGGGAGGGAGCCCAGGGCTCAAGGACCTTTGAGCTCAGGGCTCTCTCCCGGGACAGCATGCCAAACTTGTTTTATAATCAATCATCAGCTAAGTGTGAACTCTTAAATTGGATTTAAAAAAAATGTATAAACATATATATATACACATCTATGAATGCACATCATATTTGTGTCAAATTACAAAAAAATGAATTACAGCTTGTGTGGGGTGTTTGATGCAGCGTCTATGGGGCTGAGATTAAATTTGACGTTATTCTTTCCTCTGGTTGCCGTCATCAGTCTCACACTACTTTTTTCCTTTTTCTGAAAGTCTTGATAACACCACCGTGGAGTTTTTCTTCTATTATTTCAATAAACTGGATTGTAAAAAAAAATATTTGTTGTATTCTCTGATTCACTGTGCTCTAAGTTTACCCAACTATGACGCTTTCTGCTACTTAGAAACACAGAAATGTGATTAGATATCCTTAAAATAACACACTGGAAATAACATCTAAAAATGTTTCTTTTTATTTCACAGAACCTTTAAAATGGCTCCTCTAAAATAGTTTTTTTTTACTTTACAATAATATACGCTGTTCTAGTGTTTTATTTTTCAGATGTTTTATTCAAAAGTACATACAGTGGCTCAAATAGATTTGTTTTACTTCTGGAACTTAATTTTTTCACTTTAATGGTCATCAACATTATTGACAGGTTGTCCCTCATCAAAAGAGAAAATGTATCTTAAAGATTGAATAAAACAATGATAAATGATAAATAAATAAATAAATTAGATTTATCGATTTTGATTTTCAAAGTATTTTGAAAACTTTCCAAACGTAGTAAGCTTGATATTATGTTTTAGAATACTATGAAACAAAACCTCTCCCAACATTTCTCAAACACTGTCCTCAATTTCAGCCTGAAAGTCCGAAGCTCATGTTGGCATATTATAAAGTCACTAATTAATAATGTAAGCCATCCTGAAGCCAGCTGGGAACTTCAGCAGAGCAGCTCATGCTGATACTCAGGTTGAATAGGAATCAGATGTTGCTCACCTATTTCCACACTTAAGACTCCTCTAACATTCCAAACCGCTCCCAAGTTTCAGGCTACTTTTCCCAGAAAAAAAGAACAAAGCAAGCCGAAAATAACATTAACAGCAAGAGGAGGTGGTGTGGACCTGAACAATTTTGGCAGGTAACCAAAACGGTCTTTATTTACAAGAACAATCGCATCTTTATAAACCAGACACATGTTCCATCCACGGCGCGCAGCGACAAGTCTGGATCCCCCGCGGCCGCACAGAAAACGCTGTCACTTCCAGCACAATTCAGCCCCCAGACATTCCTTCATCTAAATGTCATGATGCCGAAGACTCCCAGTTTGTATCGCACACCAAGCCATAATTAGGAAAGACTCAACAGTTAAAGATATTAATCAGATCGGCTCTGTATAAATAAGCTCTATTTTAAGACTCACGTATGACTTGAGGAGTTGGATGCATTCCTTGTGGAGAAGCCGGGCAAGAGCTGCGCTTGTCCCTGCGCGGCCCCGCAACCCATGACGACCGTTTGTACCTCTGCCAGCCATTTAGACTCAAAACACACCTATTATTTGAAACAACTTTTGAATTAACAGCAGGAATAACTCGGAGGAGGATTATATAAAGACGCCCGTGGGCTATACTTACCGTAGGCTGCTGAATGGAGAGTCTCAGGCGCTGCGTGTCTCTTGTTAAACTTGTGGTTACTTCACTGAAGCCAGAAGATTTCGCATGACTTTCAGCACGACTTCTGAAACACCGTTCACCCGTTTTGAGAGATGTAGTTCAGAATCTACCGTAAACTCCTCCTCCTGTGACGGGATGTGCCGCGTTTTAAAGGGGCTGGGAGTTTCGGGACGGAGTGTCATTGGTTTGGAGGTCTCCTCACAGACTTAAGCGAACTGGAAAATATCAACAAATTTAAGGATAAGAGCTGTTCGTTTTATAACGCGGAAGGAAATTAATATTTTCGAGCCTCTGGAATTTCCTGTTGGCTTGAATGGCGGTTTTTCGGTTTATAAGGAAAAGAAGGTGTGTTTACAGTAGGTTAGGCCACGTTTTGTTTTAAGATTTAGAGCACACATACGCATTTTAAATAGGCCTAGGCTCATGATCTATAGCTAAATTACCCCAACATTGGTAATAGCTATCCATTTAGTAAACATGAAAATGAATTAATATGTTTATTCATTTTCATGTTGGCTTTAAGATCAAGGCTTTTCGTTTTTTTAAATGCTACCAGACCCACAAATACCATTATTCAAGAAACTTCATCCTAAAACATTAAAAAAAAAAACATTTGTATATAATGTTAGTGGAGGGCGTCACGGTGGCGCGTGAGTAGCACGTTCGCCTCACAGCAAGAAGGTCGCTGGTTCGATCCCCGGTTGGGGCAGGCCCCGGTTGGGCCAGTTGGCATTTCTGTGTGGAGTTTGCATGTTCTCCCCGTGGTTGCGTGGGTTTCCTCCGGGTGCTCCGGTTTCCCCCACAGTCCAAAGACATGTGGTACAGGTGAATTGGGTAAGCTAAATTGTCCATAGTGTATGTGTGTGAATGAGAATGTATGAATGTGTTTCCCAGAGATGGGTTGTGGCTGGAAGGGCATCCGCTGCGTAAAACAAATGCCGGATAAGTTGGCGGTTCATTCCGCTGTGGCGACCCCGGATTAATAAAGGGACTAAGCCGAAAAGAAAATGAATGAATAATGTTAGTGGTTCAATCCGCTGTGGCAAACCCTGATTAATAAAGGGACTAAGCCAAAAACACTTACTTTATTTGCAATCATTTCTTTTTTTAATATGTTCTACTCATTACATATATTGTATTGTGTTTTATTCGTTTAGTTTATGAATAATGTGGGTTATTTATTTTCATTTAATGTTTCATGATTTCTTTAACTATTTCCTTAATTATTCATACATTCATTCATTCATTTTCTTTTTGGCTTAGTCCCTTTATTAATACGGGGTCGCCACAGCAGAATGAACCGCCAACTTATCCAGCATATGTTTTACGCAGTGGATGCCTTTCCAGCCGCAACCCATCTCTGGGAAGCACCCATACACTCTCATTCACACACATACACTACGGACCATTTAGCTTACCCAATTCACCTATACTGCATATCTTTGGACTTGTGAGGGAAACCGGAGCAACCGGAGGAAACCCACGCGAACACGGGGAGAACATGCAAACTCCACACAGAAATGCCAACTGACCCATCCGAGGCTTGAACCAGCGACCTTCTTGCTGTGAGGCAACAGCACTACCTACTGCACCACCGTCGCCGGTATATATATATATATATAATTTAAAATCCCCTGATAAATAAGGGACTAAGCTGGAGGAAAATGAATGAATGAATATTTTTAAATGTCTATGGTTATTCTTGGAAGCACAGTGGCTCAGTGGTTAGCACTATCGTAGATTAATATTTGCTGGGGTGGCATGGTGGTTAGCACTGTCGCCTCACAGCAAGAAGATCACTGGTTTGAGTCCCAGCTGGGCCAGTTGGCATTTCTGTGTGGAGTTTGCATGTTCTTCTCATGTTTGCGCGGATTTCCTCCAGGTGCTTCGATTTTCCCACAGTGAAATCCGCTGTAAAAAACATATGCCGGAATAATTGGTAGTTCATACCACTGTGGTGACCCCTTTTAAAAAAGGGACTAAGATGAAGGAAAATGAATGAATTTTTTTTTCTCCAAACATTTCCACTGACCCACAGGCAAACTCCTGATTGTCCCAGAACCACAAAACCTTGAAGATGTGAGAGTGTTTGTTTCAGCATTACAGATGAGTTTGATCTTTGATGAAATCATATCAAGTACCCCGAGTCAGAATGATTTGAATGACATCGAGAAAACACTATTGTTGTAAGTCTTCATTCATAATATACTGTAATGAAAATGCATTATCGTGTTGCAACCTGTCTAACCTAGCTATTTAATGTATGTGACTGACAGAAATATTCCAATTGTAAGCAGTGAACCTTTTAATTCTGCAGGAATCTGTGCTTTCTGCTAAATTCTATTTGTTAAGCATACATTTATTAGTACATTCCTAAGCTTCAAAGGAACATGACATAACAAGGAAGGGTGGTATAACATGGTATTCCACTTTTCCAAGCTTATCAGTTCCTACACCTCCCATTTTTTACAATGGTAGAGGCAGTGGAGTGTTGTAACATTTTTTAAAAATGTCTGTAAGTCAGGCGTCATTTGTTTGAGCTAGAGTTTCAAACTTTGATATAATAGTCTCATATTTGTCAGCCACAAGGCCTATCGGGTGTTGCCATTAAAGCTTTCCTCACTGCAAAAATAAACAGAACTTTTTTACTTTATTCTAATTTATTATTAAAATCTCTTCTAATTTCATTTTAAATAATGATTTCCTTTCTCAGTGATGGGCTGCAGCTGGAAGAGCATCCACTGTGTAAAACATATACTGGATAAGTTGGTGGTTCATTCCACTGTGGAGACCCCTGTTGAATAAAAGGGACTTAGATGAAAGAAAATGAATGAATGAATTAATGAGTTAATGAATGAGTTAACGAGAATGAATTAATGAGTTCCTTTATTAAAACAAGTCATAACTCTTAGATTACAAATTATATTTATATGTGTGTGTGTGTGTGTGTGTGTGTGTGTGTGTGCCTTATTCCTTTCACCACTGATGACAACCACAATAAAAAATCATCTTTAACATTAAAATAAACTCCAGTTTCAGGATGTCACTTAATTAATTGGAGGTTCATGCCTATCAGATAATTGTGTCTCAAAAGAGTAATTAGCAAAATCATTAATGCATATGTCTTTAATCATTTCAAGAAGCACTGCATCTCAATTAAAGCAAATTATAATATTGAAGGTGGCACAGAATGAAAATCTGATTTATATCTGAATAAGGAGAGTTCAGTACATAGAAATGACACTGTGAGAGCAGTTCTCAGTTGACCAATCTAAGTTCTCATCAAAACATATTACAAATCAAAAATAAGTTTAAATATAATGTATTTACAGTAGGAAATGCACAACATTTCTTCATGAAACATGATCTTTATTTACTATTCAAGTGATTTTTGGCATAAAACAAAAATCTATAAATTTAACTCATACAATCTATTCTTGGCTATTCCCACAAATATACATGTGTGACAGTTTAGCACAACTACAATTTTATTACAGTTAAAAAGCATTTTTTGTTTTAAGTTCTGGGTGACGCAGTGGCGCAGTAGGTAGTGCTGTCACCTCACAGCAAGAAGGTTGCTGGTTTGAGCCTCGGCTGGGTCAGTTGGCGTTTCAGTGTGGAGTTTGCATGTTCTCCCCGTGTTCGCGTGGGTTTCCCTTCAGGTGCTCTGGTTTCCCCCACAGTCCAAAGACATAGGATGCAGGAGAATTGGCTAGACTAAATTAAATGAGTGTGTATGGATGTTTCCCAGAGATAGGTTGCAGCTGGAAAGGCATCCGCTGCGTGAAACATATGCTGGATAAGTTGGCAGTTCATTCTGCTGTGGCGATCCTAGATTAATAAAGGAACTAAGCCGAAAAGAAAATGAATGAATGAGTTCTGTACAAGCGGCAACCTCCCGCTCTCCCTCGGGAAGCCAATACGGAAGTAA
>CAIGQQ010031529.1:258738-274651 GCA_903798035.1 Danio albolineatus
AAGGCTGGGTGATTTGGCCTAAAATCTAAATCTCATATAATTGAATATTTTTAAGTCGATTATGATTACTGAACGATTATTTTATTTATTTATTTCTATTTTTTTGCCCTCATAGTTCACTGACAGGTCTGGTACAGTAAATATGCTCACATATTACAAGTGAGAGATTCCTGAATGAAGAGTGCATTAGTTGATTTTAAAATAATTGAAGGAAACACACACTATCTATCGCACACACATCTACTATCTGTTACTATTTATTGAACATCAACGTTTGAAATAATGAAATTAAAGTAAAGCTCAACAATGGGTGCATTGTTCTACCAGAGATCAGACATCTGCAAAGCCTTTAAAGGCTGTTTTATACTTCTACGTCGAGTGAGGCCGTTTGGCTAGCCATGCATTTATTATTATATTACATTTTATTTTTGGATTATTCTTCTGTGTGCTGTTTGTTTTGCTCTGCAAAAACACTTCCAGAATGCTAGCTGGCAATGGGTTTTTATCTTCCTCTGGGTCAATTTCTTTGTGGGGGTTTTGTTTTTTCTGAACACTAATGTACAAAAAGCTAAAACTAGCTCATTTAGAGGCGGAAACCAGCAACAACTTTAATCACAAGGTGAACACAAGGAAAAGAGCTACTCTACGGGACTCGACACTTGTAAACACTCACTCCAACAGGCTCAAGTGGTACTCACTGCAGAGACACATGAGCAGAGCTGAGCTCTAGCAAGGGGGAGCATGAGCTGATGTCACTGGGGGTTGGGGTAGGTGTACGCTAGTGGTGTAACGGATCACAAATCTCACAGTTAGGATCACACTATAGTTTTTGAGTCACAGATCAGACCAATTTTTGGATCAGCAAAAAAGGGAGGAGATAAATGTCATTTGCTTTCTATTTATACAAAAATATGACTGCAAAAACCATTACAACAAACAGAACTTAATAAAAATCAAAATAAAGACTGAAGCAGCTAAAAAAAAAGGAAAATATTCAATATGAAAACTCATGGCGCCACGGTGGCCGAGTGGTTAGCACGTTCGCCTAACAGCAAGAAGGTCGCTGGTTCGATCCCCGGCTGGGCCAGTTGGCATTTCTGTGTGGAGTTTGCATGTTCTCCCCGTGGTTGCGTGGGTTTCCTCCGGGTGCTCCGGTTTCCCCCACAGTCCAAAGACATGCGGTACAGGTGAATTGGGTAAACTAAATTGTCCGTAATGTATGTGTGTGAATGACAATGTGTGGATGTGTTTCCCAGAGATGGGTTGTGGCTGGAAGGGCATCCGCTGCGTAAAACAAATGCTGGATAAGTAGGCGGTTCATTCCGCTGTGGCGACCCCGGATTAATAAAGGGACTAAGCCGAAAAAAGAAAATGAATGAATGAATGAAAACTCATCTTTGCTACTATTGCTAATAATGTTAAATATAGAAATCTAACATTTTGTACAGGGCGCCACGGTGGCATAGTGAGTAGCATGTTCGCCTCACAGCAAGAATGTCGCTGGTTCGAGCCCAGGCTGGGTCAGTTGGCATTTCTGTGTGGAGTTTGCATGTTCTTCCCGTGTTCACATGGGTCTCCTCCGTGTGCTCCGGTTTCCCCCATAAGTCCAAAGACATGTGGTATAGGTGAATTGGGTAGGCCAAATTGTCTGTAGTGTGACTGAGTGTGTATGGATGTTTCCCAGAGATGGGTTGTGGCTGGAAGGGCATCCGCTGTGTAAAACAAATGCTGGATAAGTTGGCGGTTCATTCCGCTGTGGCGACCCTGGATTAAAAAGGGGACTAAGCCGACAAGAAAATGAATGAATGAACATTTTGTACAACAGATCATATTCAATATTTTCAATTAATGATTCAACAATGAACACACAAAACTTCATGTTTCATTTTCAGGTGTATCATTTTTGAAAACCTATTCAGTGACGTCATTTTGATGATTGTTTGTTATCACCTATTGATTAAACAATGTAGTTGCTCCATTAAATGATGATTTTAAAAATCAAACTGAAATGAACCTCTCTCGATCAAACGCAGATTTGAATGCAGTGCTTCAAGGTATTAATAAACCAGCAAATCATTATCATTTATTATCATTCATGTTGCGCAGGTTTGAATTAAGATAACGATCTTTAAATGTTAAATTGTGCAGCTTTACACTGAATGCATTAATGCAGGCTAAACAAACAGCTTCAGGAAACAGCTTTAATTAATAACCTAGGAAAGCATATAGGTCCCACCACAACTTTTTCCGTCATCATTATATTCTACAGGGAAGCCAAAATGCGTTCACACGCGATTTGAAAGACACAGGAGACGATCTCTCTACAGTTGTTAAAAATGTTGGAGGAACCTACAAGTTCAAAAAAAGTTATTAATCCTCGGGTCACGTGTGTTCCAAACTGTGGGTTGTGATCCGTACGGAACACAGATCAACCGTGATCCATTACACCCCTAGTGTATGCATTAAAACAGCTCCCTTTCATCAGAGGTGAGCTCCTCTGCAGCGAGCACCTTCTCAACATGCTTGCTCCTCTCCCGTGGCTCTGTGCCGCCCACGCTCATCACGGCTAACAAATCGACCAATCACAGAGCTGGCATTGCACGTTGTTGCAACATAGTTACATTTTTTAAGAGGTGCATGGGTGCAAAGGCTGTGCCGGTCCATACTTGTGCGCTCGACACAGAAGTATAAATCAGCCTTAACAGAGCGAGGTCACGTGGCTACCAAGCGGCAACCTCCCGCTCTCCCTCGGGAAGCCAATACGGAAGTGACTGAAACTGCAATTCATCGAAATTCCGCTAGTCCTGGCTGTCCTGGCTCCATAATAGAGCAAATCTCTAATGAGCCCACTGTTAAAATGGCTAACTTTACAGCAGAAAAAAAGGTGTTAACAGCCTGGTACAAAGAACGATTTTGGTTCATATAGCTTATATTACCCTTCATGACAACTGTGAAGGGGGTGAATTTTTTTATAACTCATCCGTTTCCTTTATATTAAGCTAAATTAAGTTTGCATAATTAAGGGCGTGACCACTTGAGTGACAGCTAATCCCGCTGGACGCCGTCACGTCACCTCAGCTGATTCCGGCTGATTAGCCGCTGATCTAGGCATTTTCATCGTATTTTTGTGTTGTTTTATATGGCTTTACACAGTCAGTCGTCTTTTGGAATTATTTCCTGCAATTATCAGATAATATGGCATGCTGTGTGCACCTAATTGTGCTCACAAACCATTCACATGGCCTCCGTTTCCCAGGTGAGTGAAATTATATACTTATAACATATCTTTAAATGTACTTGTTTTGTTTAAGATAATTTATCATTTATAATGTTCTTCAGAACTCTAATGCACTCCAGAATCTAACAGATTGATCAGCTGTAGTCTATAAAATCGTCATCTGAAGCGTTGTCATACAGTGTTCTGCCTGGATTTCCTAAATAGCCCTGCATTTACTAACACAGACTATATCTGAAGTATTTGGATGTAATTCACACTTTCTTCCTGTTGAAAAACGTCATAAGAACAATGTTAAGTGGCCTAATGTATTACAGCAGTGCATTTAAAAGTCTAAACACTTTATTGATATAGTGTACAAACAAGCACATGTGGTCAGAACACAAACGAGTCGCAGGTAATGAAATATTATGTGTTTCTCCCATAAGAAAACCCTTAGCTAAATGACAGCATGCGTCCTGCAGCTCCGCCCACGCTCCGCCTCTTTGCCCTTGTTTGGTATGCCTCGGTTGGTGCGATGACGCGCAAACAAAATGGCGGCGGTTGACCACGCCTACTAGTAGCTTCTTTTGGGTTCTTTAGAAACCTATGGGTGACGTCACGGATACTACGTCCATATTTTTTACAGTCTATGGTGGCTACACGCGCGGTAGGGGAAAGTAGTCTGAAAAAAATCGACTTTGTAAAATTTGATTGGTTATAGGTTCTAAATGTCGATTTCGATTAATTGCCCAGCCCTGAGGTCACTGTCCAAATTCAAAAGTTGATCTTTTAGAAGTTGTTCATTCATTTTCTTTTTGACTTTGTCCCTTTATTAATCTGGGGTCACCACAGTGGAATGAACCGCCAACTTATGTTTTACGCAGAGGATGCCCTTCCAGTTGCAACACATCACTGGGACATTCTCATTCATACACATACACTACGGACATTGTAGCTTACCCAATTCACCTATACTGCATGTCTCTGGACTTTTAGGGGAAACCAGAGCACCCAGAGGAAACCCACGGCAACACGGGGAGAACCACACAGAGTTGCCACACAGAAATGCCAACTGACCCAGCCGAGGCTCGAATCAGCGACCTTCTTGCTGTGAGGCGAACGTGCTACACACTGTGCCACCGTGAGACCCGTTCTTAGTATCAATTTAAATTTTGCTTTTGTATTTTTTTAGCAGGGTGAATGCACAGAACACAAAAAAATGGCAGAAACATGGAAAGACCTGAAAAACATGGAAGACTGGTCAAAAGATCACGTCTATCAATGGCTCATAGATATGAAAGTCGATGTGAAGTATGCTGATATTCTGTACGACGAGGATGTTAAAGGGGCTTCTCTAATTCTGTTTGAAAAACAAGACTTCCTGGATGCCCGTGTAAAGCATGGACCTGCGGTTCAAATCCTTAGAAATGTAGCCCTGTTCAGAATGTCCTCAGAAGGCCCTAAGGACACACCTGCATCTGTAGAAGATTCTGAATTACAGCATTTCGAGCAAGAAATCGTAGCAGCTGAGAGTCCCACCACTGGATCTGCTGAACTGGAGAGACCCGAACCCTTGAGCATTCAAGAAAATGCTACATCAAGGGTCCAGGGATGGATTACAAGGAGCAAATCTGAACACACAGACGGTAAAGGGAAATCCTTGAATGATACATCAAAGAACCATGATGAAGTAGATGAAAGTGGTGAACAATCTCTGGCGCCCTCTTTGACAACACAACAAACACAAACTGTGGAAAGTGAGACCACAGAACACCCAAGTGGCTTTCAAAAGCCGTCAAAAAGCCTCATAACTCACTTCTGTAAGCCCCGGCCATTTGATACACGCGCAAGAACGTTTCAATACATACAGAATGAAATACTTCCACCTGAGACTGGTCCAAGCAATCTTCTTGACCCCGCGCATGAGTACAAACTCCTGGTAAACACAACTAATGCGCCAGAAAAGGATGTTCTAGAAAAATTTGCAAATGAAACATTCTGGTTTGCCGCAGCATGCATGAATGTTGGAACCAATGGAACCATTCATTTTGGTGTTGGAGATGAACCACAGTACAATCATGGACAAATCATTGGACTCGAGTTGTCCATACCACCGAATAAATACATTGCTGAATTTGATAAGGGTCTGATACAGCACTTCAAAGGTAAAAGTAAGATTGCAAGTCTGTGCATTAGGCCCCCTGAGTTTGTTCCAGTAAAATGCACGGACAGCAATGTTAAGTGGGTTATTGAAATTGACATTGTCCCAATGTACAAACTGACTAAGAGTAAACTTTTTTACACTACACCAGACAAGACGAAAAGGAAGTCAAGTTGCCTTTTTATTCGTTCTGGTGCAAACACTATAAATTATTTACCAAAAGAAAATCCAAAAATTTGCAAACAAAACCGCAAGACTTTAAATCATGATGTGGAATTACGGGATATATTTCGCCAATCGACTGAAGAGAATAATGCTCAGCGACTAGTAATTGTTCTATTGGAAGGCCAAAGTCCTGCAGAGTTTAACTTGGGGTGAAAATGCTGAGTGTTAACCTTCAGTTCAAGGGATAGTTCACCCAAAAATATACATTCAGTCATTATTTAGTCCTTCCATTGTTCAAAGTTTCTTTCTTCCATTTAACACAAAGCAAGATAATGTAGGTAGGCAGCAGCCATTGACTTGCGTCAGGGCTATTCAATTAGTTTGTCATGGGGGCCAGTTCATGAAGAGCATCCCAAATGATATAAGTGATGACACAACAGCAATATAAGAGCCCATATGCTGTATTTCTGCTTCTTAAGACACCCACGTTGGCTTTTTCTACATTAAAATGTTAGTATGTTTTATTTTGAAACTACACAACATCACTGCATTGTACAATGTGGCTTTTTTCTTCTTCAAACATATTAAAATGTAATTCGAAGTACAACCAAAGCAGTGCATTGCTCAAGTAGGCTTCTACATTCCGACACATTCAACAACTAGGGATGCAACGATTATTTTGGTTGTACTATCATAGTCTGAAGAAAAATCATGGTTTCACGGTTATCACAATTATTATGCAATTATTAAATTCAAAACATTACTAGTACATGTCAAAGTAAACACTGCTTATATTTGAAAGTGTTGTTTATTGCTGCTCAGGGACCAAATATAGCACAAAAATAATAATAAAAGGCAAACAATAGTTCATTTCTCTCTTTGGATTAAAACATAAATGAAAAAGTTTTAGATTTAAACACGAGTGATGATCTTACAATCAAAATAAATGACAGAACAATGAAGAAATATATAAAAATAAGAATAAGAATAAAAACAGTATTTGTCTATTTTTAGCTAAGATTTTAATTAACTGTTGTTATCATCTGCGTTCACACACATAATCATTTTAATAATTTGTAATAATTCGTTTAACGTATCTTTTGTTAACACTGCACTGAAAGCCACGCGCAACTCTCACCACTACAGCGTGAGATCTACTGTGTGCGAGTGCGAGTGTGTCGGTCCACTTGCGAGCCGTGCGCGCACCGCTCCATTTGTTATAATGAATTTGCGTGCGGGAAAGACGTGATATGTGAACGGCCTGCTGCTATATCCATGCGTGCGTATTAGCCTCGGTATAAGCTTGGAACTTTAATCTAGCGCACAGTTGGTGTAACTTTTAGTTGCGGCAGTTTTGTTCTGTGCACCAGAAACGCGGCGTTGAGAAACCTTAACGATCAATCAACTGTAATGAATTTAAGTGCGGTTAATAGTGAAATCAGCTAATCATTGCGTGTCTATTAATGATATCAGTGTATCGCACAAAAGGCCTTTTCTACAAACATATCCAAGTGTTTTCGTCTGCCCACTCGCTTAATGTCAGGTGACTCACGCTCTACGCAGCCTTCAACTGCAGCTCGAGCTGTCTTGAACAGAGGCACGTCACTTCATAATTGTAGCGGCTGTTTTTGGACAGAACTAAATTTATTTTTGATGTCTTGATCACACTATTTGTAGGGCCGGAACAAATTGCCTCGGGGGCCGGGTTCGGCCCGCGGGCCGCCAATTGAATAGCCCTGACTTACGTAGGCCTAGTATTTTTTGTCCCTACTCGATCGTTAGTAAATGATGAGGATGTTTTCATTTTTGGGTGAACTGTCCTTTAATGTTGGTTTATTATGTGTTATCTATTATAACAATAGATAAAACTCATCCAATATTGTGTAGAAACAAATGTGACCCTGGATCACAAAACCAGTCTTATGTTACATTGGTATTTGTTTGGCAAAGATACATATTATGGGTTAAAATGATTGACTTGAGGAATTTTAAATAAAGCTAATGTTCTTTAAAGATATTGTCAATTTTCTACTGTAAAGATATCAAAACTAAATGTTTCGATTAGTAATATGCATTGCTAAGAAGTGAATTTGTACATCTTTAAAGGTGATTTGTTTCTCAGTATATCGATTTTTTTTAATCCTCACATTACCTCATTTCAAATAGTTGTGTCTTAGCCAAATTTTGACATATAATAAAGACCATACATCAATGGAAATCTTTTTTTTTTCAGCTTATACAATTAACTTAACTTACATAACTGGGTTTGAGGTCTAGGGTGACAAATGTCGTGCATCATCCAGTACCTTTGCCCTGTAAGCACGGTTCATTTGTATGTGTTAGTGCTGCTATCTGAACCTTGAAAATATGACTGCTGAAAAGATGAGCCTTGGTCTGCTTCCGAACCAACTCGGAAGTCATCTACAGTAAATAAGCCAAAAACATGAGGTTGGGAGGTGATTTTAAAATGAGTGATTGCTTATATCACTTGTTTTTATGCTTTTTTAATCTAGTGTCATTCTCCTTTATTGTTTTTTTATTATGTAGTCTGTAGAAAATAAACATATCTTATTTTATTCTACCTCCAGTCTTCACTGTCATTTTGCACTGCCACACTGAGCAGCTCGTGTTACAGCATGGCCTTTCTGTGAATGTGGCTGACCAAATTAGCATTCATTTGTTTGGGGTTTGAGGACTTTTTACACACTTTTTTAAAGGTATAACTTAAGACTGTAATTTTAGTTATGATTTTATTATATCATGATTTCTTGAATGAATAAAAAAAACACTATGACAGTTAATAATAAATCAGTTTATTTGAAGAGGCAAAATAATAAACAATAATAATGTTACTACAATTGTGTCTTTTTAAGCTAAAAGTTTAAAAAGATTAGTACACAGTTTAGTTTAAAAGAGAATCTGTCTGTTCTGCAAACAAACCATCAGTCAGAAAGCAAAGAAAACGTCAAATTAACCAAAATTATAATAACAATCTACTTGATTCATGACATATTCATTCAAATGAGATATGAGCACTGTTCAATCACAAATAGCAGTTATAGTTGCTATTTTGAATCAGTCTCTTCAAAACCATGAACTCACTCATTAATTTTCATCAAAAAATCACTAGTAGTCAGGGATATCTCACTAGATGATACTCTTTATGTTGCTTATACCAGGTAATGAAAGCATAGCAAATCAAGGAAAGCCAAACAAAAAAGGGGAAATCCAGTTTAGCTATTATCAAATTACACATATGCACATACAGACGCTTCATCAAATCAAACAAATCTATGCAAACAAACAAACTGTGAAGACAGAGTGTCCTAAAATGCTGAATTCTATAGCAATCAGAGTTGGTGTTAAATGAATACAATTTAATAATAAATAATCAGTATTATTAATATTAATTATAATAATACAATTTGTTATTATTATTTCATTGTTATTTTCAGGCTTAGGCTTTATATGGCATGGAGTTGTATTATATTGTTAATGGGCTTTAATGCTCCAGAAAATATTTATTAAGTAGAATAATTTAAATATTATAATAAATACTTATCAGTAGATAACGTTATTATCTAGAAGTATTTTGTATGTTTTTAATCTTCTCACCCTCAAGTGGTAATATGCCTTTATGAGTTTCCTTTTGATATCCATGATATTTTTAGTGGTAGAAATCTGTAACCATAGTAGGAAAAACAAATACTACAGAAGTCAATGGATACATGTTTCCAACATTTAGAAAAAAAACAAAACTTATTTTTTGTTCAACAACAAAAAAAGAATTGAACATTTTAGGTGTTTTACTATAATATTATCAATAACATTTTAGAACCTTTAACATTAAGAGAACGCCTGCTGTAAACTGAAAAATAAATAGTGTAACTTTTAACAAGTTAAGCCCCTGTGACATCTCTCGTACCTTTATTTCTATGAGGGTGCAATAGGGCTGTTGATACTTTTTCATTACAGTGGTTGTTTACGGACAGTCTTTCAAACACTTGCCTCAGTAAATCAGAGCAAGCACAAAGAGCAAAAAACAAAACAAAAACAGTTATGAACTATGAATAAACCTCAACAAACATACTACAATAAGTATTCATTAATGACCTCTTTAAATGCATAGATCACCTAAAAGTGAAAGTTTTTTTAAGTTTATTCACTTTCAAATGGTCCCCTTACAAGTTGCTTTCTTCTGTTGAACACAAAAGAAGATATTTTGAAGAAAGCTGATAGCCATTGATGTCAAAATGTTGAAATATTGAGAGTGGACGAAAGATGACAGAAATGTAATTATTGAGTTAACTGTCTCTTTAATGTTGTGGTTAGTGCGTGCAAAGTCTATTTGAAAACATGCTTTATTAATGTAATTCCACTAGGTGGAACTGTTCCCAAATACCTCACCTTGATGTCTCCTAGCATCTAACAACTGTAAATCAGTCAATGATTTTGCCCAAGTTTCTTCATAATGAACCTTTCAAGAGCGGTAAACAGAAAGTCTACAATTATTTGAAGATATCTGTTGTTTCTCTCAGCCTTTTCTCTCGCCTCTCTCTCATGTCTTTCCCACAGCTCTGTCACGGCCTGTTTCAGAGCCTCTGCTTCGAAATTGGTTTTCAGCATCTCCAGTTCTCTGCTCCTCTGCTCTTTATTTTCTAGCAAGATTACCTTTTTCTCCTCTTCAATGGCCTTTTCTGCCTTCTCAAGCATTTCATTGGTGTAAAAGTGTCCTCCATTTCCAGAAATCATCTTATGCATTTTTTCAAAAAGTTGATCAACCTGCACTGCATCTTTGGCTTCATTATTGAAAACATGGTATTGCTTCTGGTATTTCTCAAAGAGCATCTCCAAATCAGCATTTCCAGTGATAAACTCTTCAATAGTTTTCCCCTTTAACATGTCTCCATGTGTAAACAAAATCATGATATGCTTACTTGCATCTTCTCCAAAGATCTTGAGAAAGATGTCCACCGTGTCTTTGTCTTCTTTTGTGAATCGGCCCAGCTGAAGCACCAGAAGGAAGACGTGTGGACCGGGAGCAGAAAGAGGAATGGAGAGCTTAATCCTGCTGACCATCTCCTCTATAGTAAAGCTGGGGTCAAACAAACCTGGTGTGTCAATAACAGCAACCTTTGCGCTATTAATGTTCCTTGTTGCTTTCCAGCAAACTTTTGTCATGGATGAAGGTGAAAAATCCTCTTTGAAACATTTTTCACCTAGAATGGTATTTCCAGCTGCACTTTTCCCAACTCCAGTCTTCCCCAAGAGAACAATCCTGAGCTCCTCATATGGATGGGGCTGCTCTGGAACTGTTTAAGAGCAAACATTGCATTACTGTATAATATATTTGTATGATGTGACACTGAAATAATTATCTGTTGAATTTTCTCCAGGGTGGCTATGCTTCATCAATTTGTGTTAAAAAAATCTTACTTGAAACAAGACACAACTTTAATGTTTAAAGTGTTTTATTTTTCTCATTAATTAGATTTTAATAAATGTCAATGAGAGATTTTGAACTTAATCCTGAAGTTAAAAGTGTTTTATTTTTGTCTTTAATTAGATTTTTTATTAATGTCAATGAGAGATTTTAAACTTAATCCTAGAGTTAAAGTGTCTTATTTTGTTCTAATATCACATATTGCAATTGCAAATTAAGTTCTTCTGCAAAAGTGAAACGTTTACAAAAACATTAACAAACAAGCCATTAATCTTATGTTTTAGAGGGTTTTTTAATTCATTATAACATTCAAAAAGCAATGCTTAATAATGAAATACAAAATGTATAAAAGACAAAATGTATGTCAAATTTAAAAAACACATACTACAAAGTGTTTACAAATAGTATCCTTTAAAAAAAATAAAAATAAAAAATCAACTAGCAGGTGCTACATTTTCAAATAGACAAACATTAATATTTTACAGTAGATAAACTTTAAAAAACTTTTGACTACCTTTGACAGGAAGTAATTCTTAACATAATTTGCTCCAATGCAGACAATATGTGTATCCATGTCAAAGTTTGTGTTAATTTATCTACATTTAGGATGATCCATGAGTTCCTCATAAGAAATAACAGGGCAATGAGTTGAATTTTAGGGGTGAGGAGCTGAAGCTAAAATTGGACGAGGCTAAAATTGATCTAGCGATGCCTATGAACTGCATTACTTATAAACTGAGCTGTTACAGCAGCAGCAGCAACAGCACCAGTAACAACAGCAGCAGTAGCAGCAATGTGTAGGTACTGTTTTTTCCAGAACTTCCTCTGCGCTCTGTTTGTTCTACCATAATATTTTTCGCTTCTCTTTTTTATCTGATGGTCCAGTTTCTCAAAGAGCTCGCTGACCTGCCGTTTGTTATCTCTGTCAGTATTGTTGAACACATGATATTGTGATCCACATTTTTGGATGAGTTCTTGGAGGTTTTTATCTTCCGCTATAAACTGGTCTAAACTTTTATTCTTTAGTTTGTCTCCATATGTAAAGAGCACTGTTGTGTACAAATTCACATTTGAGCACAAGATCTTCTGTAGAGTGTCCATCACTCGTCTTTCCTGCTGAGTGAAGCGGCCCAGCTGAATAACCAGAAGAATAGCATGGGGTCCCGGCTCACACAGACTAAAGGCTCTTAACACTTCTTGCTCTATGTGAGCATTAGGCTCATCACAGTTTAAAAGGCCAGGAGTGTCTACAACAGTCACTCTCCTCCCACAGACATTAGCATCCCTCCGTTCACTTGTTAATGTGAGGGAAGTGGCACTGATGTCAGAGTGAAACTCTTCTGTGCCTAGAATGGTGTTTCCTGCTGCACTCTTCCCGACTCCCGGAAGGCCGAGCAGAACCAGACGAAGAGGCTCCTGTGCTCCTGGAAAAATGGAACTTCAATTGTTCAAAAAGAAAATATACTCAAAACCACTATGATGTTTCACAAACTTGGTGCACAATTAAAAAATATTTCAGTCCTAAAAGTATAAAATATCTAAAAAAACACAAAACAAATTTCTGATCAATTATTTTTATTATTATGTTAGATATATATTATAATTACATTGTAGAAGTGTCCCACTTTATTGTGTAATAGTGTCTAAACCCTGCCTCCACTCAAGAAGATTAAAGTCTGCTTGTATATCCAGCATTTGTTTAGCTCCACCCACTCATTTCCACTTTATTAGTAAATAATGATGTAAAAACCTTCTAAACTTCAGGTTGCTGATAACCTTCTATCTTTAAGAACAACTGGCTGGGTGTACATTATCCCTTAACCTAAATCACAGCAGCTTCCACATATGAAGAATGTTGGCTGTCAAAGCATCTAATGCAGATATTTACATTGATAGACACAAAGCTGCCTTTTTAAACATAGGAAAAAATATTTTATAATCCAAACTTTGGAAATTTTTAGTTAATCTGTGTGTTCTGATGAGGCTGGCAAAACAGGATAGAAAAAAATAGGTCTTTGATGTAAAATTATTGGTACAGTTATTATAAGACCTTAGAGTTTACAAGTTTACAGACATAAAATGTTGTACAGTAAACAGTATCAAAGTTTATTTTACTGAGTAGTTGCTAATCAATGACAAACCAATAGGTGATTAAGTAATGAGACAGCTTCTCTCACTGAAGTGAGCAGAACCTAACAACACCAGCAGCAGTAAGGGCAACAACAGCGGCTTTTCCTGCCATAACCAAACCTTTCAGAAACTTATTGTTTCTTTCTGCTATGTCTCTTGCCTCTTGTTCTTTCATTACTAGCTGCAGCATAAGTGTTGCTTTTTCTTCTTCTATTGCTCTCTCAGCTGCCTGAAGATCATCACTAGTATAATACTCTTCACCATTTACAATCATGAGTTGAGCAATCTGTTCAAACAGCACGTTGACCTGCTCTGGATCATTTGCACTGTTGTCAAAAACAAGGTAACGGCCACTTGTAGTTTTGATAAAGTTAATCAAATCTGAACTTTCTTCAACAAACTGATGAATGGTTTTTTGTGTGTTCTTTAAAGTCTCTCCATGAGTGAACAGCACCATGGTGTATTTTGATGCTTGTTCACCAAAGATTTTCTGAATTTGCTCCACAGTATTTTTTTCCTCTTCTGTAAATCTCCCAAGCTGCACTACTATGAGAAAAACATGAGGACCCGGCGCAGAGAAAGATATGCACAGTTTAATCTTTTCCTTAATGATGGTGTCTTTCTCTTTTGTGTCAAACAAGCCTGGAGTGTCAATAACGGCAACGTTTTGCCCATTGACATTTTTTCGGACTTTATCACAGTCTGTCGTTACGGAGGAGGAAGACAGATCTGATTTAAACTTATTTTCTCCAAGGATGGTATTTGCTGTTGCACTCTTTCCTACTCCAGTCTTTCCAACCAGCACAATTCTTATTTCACTGCTCTTCAGACTCATCTGCACTGTTAAAGGATAAGAATATTATTACCTCTGTAATCATTTATCGGGGTTGGAGCAAAAAGTATCGTTTGAAAGGGAGAGAAAGGCTATTATTGCAGCAAATATCACTTATTTTGTAGACACCTCAGTGGTCTATAGTATACATTATATTTTTTCAGTGATGCTATGGCTTGTAATAGAAGATCAATTTTAAGTGCTACAGAAAAGGAAGCTATGAAATGGTTCTTCAACCATTATTTGGGGTGGTTTAATGGCTATATAGCACTACAAAAGTGCTGCATAAGTGGTTATTTCATAAGGTCACATAATCATAAGGGAAACACTTTAAGTGTTATTTAACAGAGTACTGTATATTTTGTAAAGCTCTTGGTTTCATTAAAGATAGAAACTTAAAAATAGAACTTACAGCACTTGTGCTATGTGTATCAAGCATATTACTATTATTATTATTACCGATATTATTATTATTATAGTATATTATGGGGTAACTCATTCTGCTGTGGCGACCTCTGAAATAGAGAACAAGCTGAAGGAAAATAAATGGATGAATAAATTATTATATGGCTTTTTATATCTCAATGACCCTGTTTATCAGCTAACAACATACATTATAACTGAAAATGTTATAGAAAGACAATTTATATTCCCATTTGAGTTTACTGAAATGTACTGAAACATTGTTGAGGAGTGTATGATGATATTCATCTGAAATTTTTAATGACATTTTGAATTTGGTACCACACAAGCTTCAAAAAACTGTGCATTCCATTCATTATAATATATTTTGCAATATTCGGTTTCACAATCATGATGTAAACAGCCACTGCATTGTACAGAATATGAATTTACTTGAAAAGTGAGGATCTTGTGAGGACAGAAAGCTTTTGAAAGTTTTCATTACAGTGTTTTGTTTCAAGTGTATATGGGCGTAAAAAATGATCAATATTACATTTTCACATCTAGTAGTAGTAATAAACTTATTTCATTGTTCCTTTATGCTGCCGACTGCCACAAAATTAATGAGACATATTCTAATCCAGTAGTAATTATATACATTAATTTGACTGTTTTTTGTGCAATACCACATTCAGATATACATAACATTATACATTGATATTAAATATTATAATCTAATATAAAGTGATAAAGTATAGAGAAATAGTGTACAACTTTTAAAAAATATATTCACATTAATGATTTACCTTTTTTGGAATCCATGATACTGAAGACGTAGACAGGTACAGATTGTTGCTGCGCTTGGTTGCACTTTGCTGAAGACTTTTTGTCCTGTGAAGAAATAAGCACTATATTTTCTTTATGTTGTGCTTCTTTTTAAGCCCTCCTTTATCCAAATATGTGATGCAAATATGTAAGCAAACTACAGCCCCTCTTCATAGAATTTCCATTTGCTAAAGGAAATGGAAATAAGCACTGGCATGTTTTGTTAATGTCACTTTGGTGAGACACAGCCTTTAGGGAGAAGATTAAAGATTTGGATTAGGAAATCACGCAACAGACAACAAGTGCAAAAATACAGCCAGGGCTCATTGTTTAAACACCAGCATAAGTGTGTAACATTTACAGGTAGAAAACATACATTTTGTCACCTTATTGATGCTGAAACAGAATTTCAGGGTATCAAACTAATTAAAGTGTAAACATTTTATGAATTTTCAAAGTAATTTAAATGCTAAATTCCTAAAAGCTCCTATAAGTATTTAGTTGTAGTGTTGTCATTTCACTTTATCAATGCATTATTTATTGACATAATTTTTATAACTATTATTTGAAAAGTTAGTTTAAACTCATAGACATGCAGAAGTGTCATGGGCCAGATTTGATTTCTTTCTTTCTTTCTTTCTTTCTTTCTTTCTTTCTTTCTTTCTTTCTTTCTTTCTTTCTTTCTTTCTTTCTTTCTTTCTTTCTTTCTTTCTTTCTTTCTTTCTTTCTTTCTTTCTT
>CAIGQQ010031529.1:293688-311563 GCA_903798035.1 Danio albolineatus
ATCCTCAGGGTTTATTATCATGGAGAGACATAGCCAATTCTTACAGTAGGAAAAACAAATACTACAGAATTCAGTGGATACATGTTTCCAACATTTGAAAAAACAAAACAAAATAAAACTAATTTTGTGTTCAACAACAACAAAAAACGAGACAATTATGATTTATGAATAAACCTCAACAAGCACATATCAATAAGTATTCATTTAATACTTTTAACACACCTCTTTAAACGCAGAGATCACCCCAAAAAATGAAAGTTTTCTCGCTGGTTATGCACTCTCAAGTTATTCCAAACCTTCATGAGTTGCTTTTTTTCTGTTGAACACAAAAGAAGATATTGATTGAACTGATGTCCATATCACATTTTTTCTACTATGGAAATCAATGGCTTGAAAAGTTTGAAACAAGTAAAGAGTGAACAAAAGATTTTTGGGTGAACTACAGTATGTGGACGTGGTGAGCACGCGCAAAGACCATTTGAAAATATGCTTTATTAATGTAATTCCACTAGGTGGCACTGGCAGCACAGAAACTACATTCTGCACCTTGACATCTCCTAGCATCTAACAGCTGCATATCAGTCAATGATTTTGCCCGTTGCCTCATAATGATCTTTTCAAGAGTAGCAGCCAGAAACTCTCAACTATTTGAAGATAGCTGTTGTTTCTTTCAGTCTTTTCTCTCGCCTCCCTCTCATGTCTTTCCCATAGCTCTGTCACAGCCTGTTTCAGAACCTCGCTTCGAAATGGGTTTTCAGCAACTCCTGTTCTCTGCTCTTTATTTATAGAACGATTCGCCTTTTCTCCTCCTCGATGGCATTTCTGCCTTCTTAAGCATTTCATTGGCGTAAAAGTGTCCTTCATTTCTAGAAATCATCTATTTTCATCTGCTTTTAAAACGTTGACCATATTAGTAGAATTACAAGCTTACAGACAGAAAATAGTGTACAATAAATAATAAAAGTTATTTCACTCAGTATTTGTTAATCAATGACAAACCAAGGAGTGATTAAGCAATCAGACAGCTCTTCTCACTGAAGAAAGCAGGGCTTTACACTACCAACAGCAGCAGTAACAGTAGCAGTAGCAGCAGCAGCCCCTCCTCCAACAACTAAACCAGCTTTCAGAAACGTATTGTTTCTTTCTGCTCTGTATCCTGCCTCTTGCTCTTTTATTTTTAGCTGTAAAAGTCTTGTTTTTTTCTTCTTCTATTGCTCTCTCAGCTGCCTGAAGATCATCACTAGTATAATACTCTTCACCATTTACATTCGTGAGCTGAGCAATCTGTTCAAACAGCACGTTGACCTGCTTTCGATCATTTGCATTGTTGTCAAAAACAAGGTAACGGCCACTCCCTGACTCGCCCTCTTCCGTGGATGTTTCCCCCTTCCCTATAGACGTTTCTCCTAAACCTGTGGATGCACAAGCTATCATTAAGGGAAGTGTCTTTATGCTCTATGTTTGAATGAAGATCCTTGTTTACACATTGAACAACATTCCATCTACTCGTCTGCAAAGACTCACTTACCTGCTTCTCCTGTTGATTAATCCACTGTATGTTTGACACACCCTAACCCTAACCTTCCTTGTCCTTATTGTGACCGTGACACTTTTAAACTGAAACTCAAGGGACGTGTTCTAGCATGAAATAACTTGTAGACTGATCAGAACCGTGCCACATTAAAAGAGAAACAACTTTTAATGTGGTAAAGTACTGCTACAACAATTTGCTTTAACTAAAATTTGGGACACAGTGATGAAATCAGGTGACATTCGGCTCTATCAAAACCCACATAGCAAAAATTTCTTTGGCCCACACAATCAGATCTTGCTTCCAGGCAAGGGCCAACATGGACTATATCTGGGTCAAGTCTCAGCCAAGTAAATAACTTTTAACTGGGCCAGAAAGGTTTGTGTGTGTGGTGGAAATTCATTTCTATACATTATAAAGGTCTGTTCTTTTATTCCTCCATGGATGTACTGTTTACGTTAGGCTATGTGTGACCGCTTTAAAATCTGTTTATCACCAGAAAACATTTGGATACATAACAAGCTATATGTTCAGGTGGTAGACAGTCAATGGTTAAATGTGTGCGTTGATGTAACTGTGATTCATTCTGTATGTCATTTATGACCTCGTGAGCTTGATAAAGATAGATAAAAAGATAAAAAGAGAACACACTCTGTTTCGGTGTCTTACACTCTGCAGAAACCTGGGTTGCTGTATGACTGTCTGACCTTCTTTGCAAAGAATAAAACTTTAAAAAGACACTTTGGGTAAGAATTTGTCTTCTTGAGATTTTGCACTGAGAGAGCCTCCTTAAAGAAAATAGCTGATTTTTAGTATTTTTTTTTATTATTTTTAATTTTTTTACTCAAATTATTGAAATGTATTTTAAACATGGGTCAAGACTGGCCAAACGTGCGTGGCCCACAAATCAATTTGTAACATCTGGGCCAAGTACTGCATTTTACATCTGGCCCAAACCTTGTGTGCTGCCTTAAAGACGGTGCCACCTCTGCCAAACCCGGGCCATGTTTGGCCAACATGCTGTATGCCAGTGCCGGATGAATGCTTGCTGTGCCAACTTTTTTGCCAAATCTGGGCCAGAATTCTTTGCTACCTGGGTAGTAGTTTCTGTTGTATGCAGAAAGTAGAAATCTCTTTGTTATTTTTGTCCAGCATTACTTTCGTCCCCATTCTCCTCACCTAATCAATATTTTGTAAAGCTCTTATTTTCTTTTTATTTAATGAACATCCCATGCACTTAGAACTTTTACCCCATTGTCAACACACATTATATTCTGTACACACCACTGATTGTAGTATAATACAAAAGCGCATGAACATTATTTGTTTAACTTCTTTTCGGTGAAGCAGTTAGAACAGATCTTTTACTAGGTATTTTCTTCAAGATTGCAAAAGTGCAATGAGAACCTCAGTGATATACAAAATGCTATATTTATTAGGGAACTTAAAACATAATGAACTAATGCTTTCTAATGTAGTTAAATTCAAATGCTGTATTGTTTTTCCATAGCGCTCTGGCCATGCTTTAAACAATGTTTGGAATTGCGTAAGGTGACAGCATCAAAATAGAAGCCTGCAAGTACTTTGAAGCTCCTCCCCTTCACATTACAGTATATAAAGGGGAGCGATGAAAGCTGGCACTGACAATCACAGCTGCACTGAAAGGTAAGATTAAGCTGGTCTTTACAATTCATTTTTTGCATAAATGATCAAACATGCTTAAATTATATTATTGTTATTTTAAACAGTTATTTGATCTGTTAGTGATGCTATATGTTATATTCACAGCTGTGACATTAAATCTCAAACCACAGCTAAAATGAAGCTTACTGAATCCAGGTCCTGGTTTCTGTCTCTCTCCAACGCAATTGTAGTTGGTTTACAGGTAAGTATCAGTGCAACTGCTAAACGAATCTTTCTCCGCAGCTTCAGATTAAATTGAACTAAGACTAATAGTAGCAGCAACTAATAAATTACAATGTTTTCATATTTACTGAGACGTCATTCATGTTAAGCTGTGTCATTTGTGTTGTGTTGCCTACAACAGTGGTTCTCAAGCTTTTTTCACCAAGTACCACCTCAGAAAAAAATTGTCTCTCCAAGTACCACCATAATCACCGGTATTGAAGTACAGTAGCATAGTAGGCCTAATGAAGCAGCTACAGCTCTGCACAGTTCAAAAACAAGGCAGATTAATTCTTCTAATTAAGAATTTTATTAGTGTCAGCCCCTTGAATAAAAGGTTTAGCCTATTAAAATCAATTTACCGATCACATCGGTGTTATCTTACGCATCAAAGGATTAAAAGTGTGTTCATGTTTTTACTGTAATTATTCAGAGATTCCTCCTGCGTACCACTACAAGGAAGCTTGTGTACCACTAGTGGTACGTGTACCACAGTTTGAGAACCACTGGCCTACAACACAGTGTTTGATTATTGAATAAACAGTTTTGAGTGCGACATGATGAAAAATGATGAGAAGTGAGAAGTTTGACAGTTTAAATGAGAATTGACTCATCAGTTTTTATCAACCGGCCATATGGAATTAGTTTTTGTCCAAACTACAGACATTTGTACTTACTGTTTTCACATGTGTGCTAAAGCATGTGAAATTTGCTTAAATCAATAAGAAATGCCACTCTGACGTAAACAATAAGCATTTATTTTGTTCATCTAATACATTTTGAATGAATTATATACCAATTCACATAAACCCCTTTATGTATTTATACATTACCTTTCAGATGAGGAAGCATGGATTTAACAGTTCAGTCGGTGCTTATCTAGAGGAAAATGAAACCGGTATAAACCAACAGATATTATGCAATTACAATATAACAAATTGTCTGATAGATTACAATACAAATTTCAAAACATAAAATTAAAAAAATTCAGTAAAAGAAGATGTGCATGTGATGATTTATGCTGTCTAACAGAACAAAAAAGTGAGCTCCGTATCGTCCTGGTTGGAAAGACGGGAGTTGGAAAAAGTGCAACAGGAAACACCATCCTGGGAAAAACAGTCTTTAAATCAGCTTTTTTGGCTTCATCTGTTACTCGCAAATGTGGAAAGAAATTTGGGGTTGTTAATGGAAGAAACATTTCAATTATTGACACTCCTGGAGTTTTTGACACGAGTGTGAGTAAAGAAGACACGGAGAGGGAAATTAAGTTTTGTATGTCTTATTCTGCTCCAGGTCCACATGCCTTTCTTGTTGTTCTTAAGCTAGAAAGATTCACTGAAGAAAATGCAAAAGCATTAGAATACATTGAACGATTATTTGGTAAAGAAGCAATAAATTACACCATGGCACTGTTCACTTATGGAGGTCAGATTAAAGGTCAGGAGGACTTTGGGGCGTATTTGAGCAGTGATGAAAAACTACAGGCATTTGTCAGAAGATGTGGAGGAGGCTGCTTTTGGATTGACAATGACAAAACGGATCCAGCACATGTTGTGCAGCTGTTAGAAAAAATTGAAGAAATGGTGCAATTTAATGGGGGCGCATACTACACTAATGACATGCTTCAGGAGGCAGAGAGGGCAATCGAAGAAGAGAAACAACGGATACTGAAAGAGAAAAAAGAAAAGCACAGGAAGGAAATGGAGGCTCTGGAAAAACTAAATCTAGAGCGTGAACACCTAGAGAAAATGAAAAGGCAACTACAAAAACAACAGGAGGAACAGGCAAGAAGACAAGCCGAAAGCAACAATTCTTTCATTCAGAGCGCAGTACAATTGATTCAAAATGTTGTCCAGTATCTGTTTTCTAATTAAACTGAAAAGCTATACATCAAACAAAGTACATTGGTTCATTCAAATACATTGAATATATTTTACAGATGGAATTTTTACAGTGGTTTTACTAGAACTATAATTGTGAAAGGTTACTGAAAATGGCACTTCATAAGCAAATAAAGCCTAGTTTTGTTTGTTCGTGGTTTGCCCCACAGCGGCAAATTGTGGATATGTTTTGACATGTTGGCCTCCAAAAAATATCATGTCCTTCCTCAAGCACAATGTAATTAGTGGAAACCGATTTGTAAACAGTAGGTGTCTCTTTAACTTGGGTTTGTTTTTCCTTTCTTTAAAAAATCTAAATAAAGTATGACTTACAAGGAAAATCGTATGCTTTCCCAGACTTTTATTTCAATTACAGTTTGTATCGCACACTAGTCCACACTACCTAACCACACTGTAAAAAACAACACAGGCTTATAGTGAAAACGTAGTCCAACGAACGTTTCTGGAGACCGCACATTACGTGGTCAGAGGTACGTATGGCTGCGTTTCTTTTTTTTAAACGAACGCTAAAGGGCGGTGTGATGGCGTTTCTTTTCGCGTTTACCAGCCGACCGCTCGCTTCGTGTATACGACTTTCCAGCTGCAACCAACCATGTCCGGTTAGCTCGCCATGTTCGTTGGTGGACTCAAGATGCAGAGAGGAGTTGACCACGACGACGGGGTTCGAGTCTGACGAGGAGTGCTTTCAGAAAGCAGGTAAGACAAAAACAGAATCCAAAAAAATGATATAAACCAGTAAATAGCGGGGTGAGAATGTGGTAAAAATGAGACGAGGGCTTTTGTTTTATCCTGGATTGCTTTTTAGAAAGTTGTTGGTTGGGTTTAGGGAAGTGTGTGGGTGGGTCAATCAATACAATTTTGGTTGGGTTTAGGGAAGGGGGAGAGTGGGTCAGTCGATTGGATGGTCAGTCAGTCATTCAGTCAGACAGCCAAATAGTCAGCCGACAGCGGCCTTTGGTGGGTTTACGCGAGAACAGCAGGTGTGAACGCCACTCGTGAGAGACATTTGAGATCTCAAAAAGCATCCGCAGCGGCCTCTCGTGGATTTGCGAAAACAAAAAGTGCAAAAAGACGTACCTCACGGGACGTATTCTGCGGCCTCCAGAAAACGTACTCAGGTCCACGTTCAGACTGAGCCTGGGTTGGTAAAAAGGTATTCATTCATTTTCTTTTCTGCTTGGTCTATTTATTAATCAGGGGTCGCCACAGCGGAATGAACCGCCAACTTATGCAGCATATGTTTTATGCAGCCAATGGCCTTCCAGCTGCAACCCAACACTGGGAAACACCCATACACACTCGTTCACAATACGGCCGATTTAGCTTATTCAATTCACCTGTACCACATGTCTTTGGACTGTGGGGGAATTCGTAGCACCCGGAGTAAACCCATGCCAACACAGGGAGAACATGCAAACTCCACACAGAAGTGTCAACTGACCCGGCCGAGCCTCCAACCAGTGATTTTCTTGCTGTGAGGTGATTAAGCTACCCACTGTGCCACCTGTAAAAACTTGAATTCTTAACCTGGATTGTTAACAGTATGCTTCCTTAAAATAAACAGTCTGTTACCATAAGAACCATAACAGTTATTATCATTAATAACCATAACATGCCTGTCATCATAATTACCATAAATTGACTTTTCCAGATTTACGTGCCATGACACTTTTTAGGTCTTTTTGTGGACATTACTATGGGCCATTTTAGCTTTTTATCAGTGATGTACATTCCAGTTGTATGTTACAACAATGTTCATAAATAATGTTTATTGCATTATTTTAATTCTATGTCTGTGATGGTGTTTAACCCTTGTGCGAATGGCCCTGAGAACCTAGTGTGTTTCTCTGCTCCTGGGAAAAGTTATTTGTGATGAGCTATGCCATTCTCATCACCACATGCTTTCGGTTGTGTTTTTGTCTATGTAACTAAGGTGTGATGTTGTGTAGATGTTATTACTTCAAAAAACTAGTGTATAAATAACGTATAAATAATGTATAATTAAATACATTAGATAATCATAACATTTAAAAAATGATTTTGCACTTTCTACCGTATTTTTAATGGTAAAGTTCTGGCAACCAAAGGTGCCGGTTTTTCACGTTGAGATTAATACCTGCCAACTGTCCCAATGTGGGTGAAAGTTGACTATGATGGGTAATGCATATCGCCACCCTAGCCAGTTTGTCAGGTTATGATTCATAAATTAGGTTATTTCGTTTTCCATGTCATAGTCAATACAATTCAAAACCTAATGTACAGTCTTATGCAAAAGTTTGTCCACCTCTGATAATTTTCATAATTGCAAACCATAGCCTGCTGGCCTATCAAATCAGCAACATTGTTTGGATATATTTTATACCCTAGGGAAAAAGCAGCATTTCAGTTTTGACATAACATTTATTTAATTAACAGATGCGATGCAATTTAAGTCTTAACAAAAACAGACAGGTGCTAAAAATTGGGCACCCTAAAAAACAATGACATCAATCTTTTGTACAGCCACATTTTGCTGAAATAACAGCCTGTAGACGCTTCTTATGCAAGGATAAGTCCCTGAATTCTTGCTGAAGACATTTTGTTCCATTCTTCCTTGCCAAATTTCTCCAGTTCTGTCAGGTTTCAAGGGTGCGGAGCATGAACAGCCCTTTTCAAATCAATTAATAGATTTTCAATAATGTTCAAGTCTGGGGACTGGGTTGGCCATTTTAGAACAATGTATCGTGTCTGAGCATGAATTCCTTGGTAGATCTGAAACTGTGCTTTGGGTCATTGTCCTGCTGAAACATCCAACCCTGCCGTAACTTCAGCCTCTTGACTGATTTCTGAATATTAGTCTTCAAAATCTGCTAATACTGGGAGGAATCCATGTGAACTTTAACTCTGACAAGGTTTCCAGTACCTGTGCTTGCTGCACATCTGCACAGCACGATGGACCCTCCACCATGTTCTACAAGGAGCAGGTTCTTCTCCTGGATTGCTGTGTTCTTCAAAGCGCCTATGGTTGTGTCCACAGTATATTTTTCCAAAATGATTCAGGATTTTCCAGATGAGCCTTTGCATACCTCAAATGACTCTTCTTATTGGCAGAATGAAAGAAAGCATTTATTTTTTATTTTTTATGATTTCTTCATAGAATGTATAGTTTGGTTACAGTGCTGCATAATATGTCAGTAGAGTCTGGGCTGGTGTCTGTATGAACTTGCTTTTAAATATCTTTCCTCATACACTACATAAAACATATTCCTCTTCAGGCTATTCTATTGTGTTTGATAGTACAGTCACATCTGTTTTGTTCAGTAAAACTGAAAGTATTTCACACCCTTCACTCATGGAAATCAGCTTAAGGCTGAACATTTAAATAGTTATTTGCAGCAAATAACATGTGTGATCATTTGTCAGGAACTTTGGGGGACGCTTCTGTGATATTAGCAATAAGTAGCCAAAAGACTGAGCTAGAATACCAGCCTGATTTTCTAAAAGCCTTATTTTAGGGCATACAATTCTCAATCATTTGCATTTAGCTTTGCATCTTTAGGTGAAGTGTGTTGTGTCCATTTCTAAGCATTTCTCTATATAAGCATGATGCTGGAATTACTATTATTTTTTAGTTTTTTAGGTTTGTTGTTTAGGCACCTGTAAAGTTTGTCACTTTTTTGTCTCTTGTTTCCATTATTTTGAAGATGTTGCTTGTTTAGTTCCTTAATAGTTTGGATGTATATTGCTATTTTGTTATGTGGCGCGGAGGGAGGACTAAGGCTTTTTGTTGCGTGGGTAAACAGACCGACACAATAACTGGCACTTAAACTAATACAATTAAAAGCTCGACTACGCCACCCAGTACATTACCTGGGACATGAAATACAGGTTCGTACCTCTGACAAAGAGACAAACAATGAGACGTGGATATAGAAAAATATGTCTTCTTTTATTACAAGTCAATTGTCTTTATATCACAAACTTTAAAAGGCAAACATATGCTCTTTAAACTGGCCAACAGTGGTGACAAGAAGTGAATGACTCTTCATCCATCCAGAGGAGCTGGGGCTTACCAGTAGGGCAGGTTAGGCACTGGGCACTAAAATGACCCAAGGATTCACACGTGCACACAGCTAGAGATTTAAAATACCACACCGTGGACTTCACTGCACACCAGTGAGCAAAAGACTAATCATAAAGAGGACAGATCCCCGCCACACAACGGCCCAACTGCCCTTATTAGAAGCCCCCAGCTCCTAGAGAAAAAAAGGAGAACAGTTTAATTTGCAAGTACAAAATCCAAATTCACAGCACTTAATAAAGCCAATGTTCATAAAAGGTTGATGCACAAGGCCACAGCAGAGCAAGACAAAGAGGTATCGCAAACTGTAATATTTGAAGCGGAGCAGCCCTCAAGACAACCAAAATTTAACAGTTCACATAGAATAACAAATTAGCAAAGAAACGAAATAATATGCACAGCAAACAAAACTAAACAGAACAAAACAAAAAACCCAAACAAAACAAAACTGAACAAAACAAAACAGCAGCATCCAGCACGTGCCAAAGCAGGAGAAGACGCTCACGTCATAATTCAATCACTAGACAAACGGTCAGTCATCCCTCTGGCAGAGCAAGGCATCCATACTAATAACGGCCGGGGAGACAGCGGTCACGGGAGCGCGCAGAAATGTCAACAAACACCACGAGGAAAAGTTCAGCCTTATAAAGCGTGATTCCGTAAAGGGCTCGCGATGGCTCAAAACGACCACTCCACAGCACAAACAGGAGCCGAACAGACACCAGCCAGACGCACGGCCGCGACACACCCACTGCAGAGAGTCAGCTGAATGATGACGCAATTTCCCACTTCTTGGATGGCCTTTTATACAGCCCTTAACGACTTGTAGTTAGCAATGGGCGTTCACAGACACTTAATGTGCAACATCTGCTACAGTTAGTTATATAAAGTGTTTTATGTCCTTTTATTCATTCTCCTTTTAGATCATTTTTATCTTTGCTTAATAAACATTATAACATCCTGTATTATACAACAATACACCTTACTACCGGGTTGGACCCCTTTTGTCTTTAAAACTGCCTTAATCCTTTGTGGCATAGATTCAACAAGGTACTGTAAATATTCCTTAGAGAATTTGGTCCATATTGACATGATAGCATCACACAGTTGCTGCAGATTTGTCGGCTGCACATCCATGATGCGAATCTCCCGTTCCACCACATCCCAAAGATGCTCTATTGGATTGAGATCTGGTGACTGTGGAGGCTATTTGAACACAGTGAACTCATTGTCATGTTCAAGAAACCAGTCTGAGATTATTCGTACTTTATGACTCATACTCATACTTAACTATCTTGCCGGAAGTAGTCATCAGAAAATGGGTACACTGGGGTCATAAAGGGATAGACATGGTCAGCAACAATACTAGGTAGGCTGTGACGTTGACACAATGCTTAATTGGTGCTAATGAGCCCAAAGTGTACCAAGAAAATATCCCCCACACCATCACACCATTACCATTCAGCAGTTTCTGATATACTCAGACCAGCCCATCTGGCACCAAGCCATGCTTAAAGTCACTTAAATCACCTTTCTTCCCAATTCTGATGCTCGGTTTGATCTGCAGCAGATCATCTAAACCGTCTTCACCTCTTGACCACATACTTAAATACATTGAGTTGCTGCCATGTGATTGTCTGATCAGAAAGTTGGAGTGGCTGGTGGGTGTATACATGCATTACAACACCAACAACACAATTATCTCTGATATCCTGACACCTAGGCTGTTTGGAGAAAGGAATGAACCTATAAGAAACAGATAAATGGAGAACATGCAATGTCTGCACAGGAAGGCCTCTTGGTCCAGAAGGGACTCGAACCTGCAACCTTTTTGCTGTAAGGCAACCATGATGCTCTTTAATTAAGTTTAATTGTTGGTTAAACATCTAATTATACCTTCCAGAACTGTTTTGTGGGTAATATTTTAAGAGAATTTGACGATAAACATAAACCATCGTTGTTCAGTTAAATAATTTACAGGTTGACTTTCTCAAAATTTCCGTGGCACCCAGTTTGTGTAAAAGTTGACTAAATAATACACTTTTTTCAGACACTATAAAAAACAATATATTTTTTAATTACATTTTTTTTTAATTGAAAAATGTAATATTTTTCCAAGAGAACATTCTAATATTAAAACTTAAAATCTTGTTCAGTGAGTTTGCAAGCCACATGTACCAGGAAAGGAATGAAGACACACAACTACCTCATTTTAAAACAACGAAACACGCAAGCAGCTATTTTCAAATTGTTGTTTAACTGAGACACACCTGCTCAACATCTTTAGCTTTTTGTTGAAGTTGTGTCACAGAAGATGCAGGAGACAGAAATAGAGAATGCAAAACTTGTTACCAATGCAGTGCAGGCTATGGAGATTCAAGTTTAATGAACACTTAAATCATGTTAATTGCACATTATCTTATTAAGGGATTTAATCCTTGTGTATTGCTCAAATTTTTACTACTACACTGTTTGGGATGAATACATCCATTATGAAAACGCACCTGACAATTCTTTTTGTCATAAATATGTTAATTATCCTTAGTTCTGATCTTCAAAACTACTGATGTTAAAAAAAAAGGATTTCCACTCTTTAAGTCAATGATGCCATTCTCATAGGGGAAAACACACACAAATGTTATCATTTTCAATATTAAAGGTAATTGTGGTATAGACATATTTTTTAATATATCACAGTCTTGAATATGTGAAAGATTAGTAACTATGACACCATACAAGCATGCATTCTTGATTGTTGGTGGTTTTCCCTGTTAGGAAGAGGTAAGTTTTGTAATTTGTACTTTAAATCATCAGTCTAATAGTATCTGGATGCAGCCTTTATGATGCAAGCTGAGACTGCATCTCTCACGATGCAATGTCAGACACAATGCACTCAATAGAGCTAGTGACGTCACTGTGAGGGGTAGGGTTAGGGGTGGGGTTAGGTGAAACCATTAAAAAGCATTGGATGTAGCTCAGATTGCACTGCTCCAAGTCTGCAGCCAGACCCCTCTCCATCAGTTGGCATCCATTAACCCTTTGGATTGGCCTGTGCAAAAAAAAAAAAAAAAAAGCGTAGTTTCTGGCATTTATATGGAGCATAACATCAAATTTTAACTATGCTTTGGTTTACGCTATTTAGTTCTGAGAGCTGAGGTCCTTATTAAATTTTTTTCAGATGTATAAAGATGTTTCAAGAGTTCACAGCTGATGATTTAATATAAGCTTGTTTGGCATGCTGTCCCGGGAGAGAGCCCTGAGCTCAAGGGATCCTCGAGCCCAGGGCTCCCTCCAGTTCGTAGAGCGAGAGGGGAGCTTGAGCTTAGGTAGCTCTCAAACTCCCCCTCTGCAGCAGCTAAGGGAACCGTCAGAGGAGGAAGGGAGTTAGACCGGAGCCTGAATTGTTTAATCTGAAATGAATTATGTATATCTTTGGATGGTGGGAGGAAACCGGAGGCCCCGGGGGAAACCCAAGCGGACACGGGGCGAATATACAAACTCCGCACAGAAACGCCCACCAGCCTGGCGAGGACCAGGGCTGGCGGTTTTCTTGCTGTGGGGCGACAGTGCTAGCCACTGAGCCGCCGTGCCGCCCGATCTAAGAAAAGGAGGAGAAGGGGGAGGAAAGGAGGGTTTTCTTAGATATGAAGATAGCTGTGGACTGGAACTGTGGTTATTTATAGTAGAAGGGGAATCATACGATTGGGAGATCGTGATTAGATAATGTGCAACCAGCCATGGTAAATCATAAGCACGTGATCCTCTCGAAATTAACTTGTAAACAAACTTCACTTAAAGGTGTATAAAGGTCTCTCACTCACCCACACAGACTGTACCCATATAACGTAACATAAATATAAAGGTAAATTTACCCAGAGTGAATGTTTTTTTTTTTAAACTTCAAGGCATTTTCCAAAAATCTGTGTCGAAATAGGATTTGTCAACAAAAATCATTCTGCTAGCTGAAACCGGCTGAAACACAGAGAAAGTTGTGGGCAAATTAAGACTCAACAGCATCCCTTAGTGGATGAAAACATCTTCCAATACAACAAAATAATTTAGTTGTAAGTTTTCTATTGATCAAGAATCAAATTTTGATCATAACATGAACCAACCCTGTTAAGAAAAATCCAACAAGCTAGTCCAGACTTACTAATGCTGATGTAATGCGGGTTAAACTTGTAGATCCTCATACAGACAATCTATCCTGAAGCGTGAGCAACATGGAGATAGTTTCAACACTTTGCCCCCTAGGAATATTAAGGTTGTCTCTCAATTCTGATCATTTTTTGCATTCCCTTCAGTAAAAAAAAGATGCTTTCAAATCTGAAAATGACAGAGACCCTAAATGTATTCTAAATATATAATGTCCAAATGCAATTTTTGATGTTTTTCTGTAACACTTTATTTTGATGGTCCATTTGAGTATTAGTAGGCTGTCTACTTAATATCTGCTGATACTGACATTCAACAGACATTTAACTGACTATAAGAAACTTTGCAAGTACATGTGAATTTACACTAACCCTACCCCTAACCCCAACCCTAACCCCAACCTAACAGTCTACTTATAATCTAATGAGAATTAGTTGCGATGTAACTTTTAAAATAAGGCTTTTAAAATAAAGTGTGACCTGTTTTTCTAACAGATCAGGGCACATACTGTAGTTTCTTCCAGTTCTAAAATCATCTTAGATTATGTTACATATTTTAAAGGAGTATGTATTGGAGAGTCATGAACACATTATGACACTTTGTCAGGCAGGCTCTAGTTTGTTTTAAGTGCTGTAAGATGCTTGGAGTTCTAGAAGTCGGTTCATTCCGCTGTGGCGACCCCGGATTAATAAAGGGACTAAGCCGAAAAAGAAAATGAATGAATGAATGTTGTGAGATTATTAGTTTTAAAAATGTACCACAAGCTTGTGAAAACTGGATCAAAGCAATTATTAAAACTATGAATGGCTGAAAATATAGATAATGAATCATATTTAAAATAGGCTAATTCCTGGGTGACACAGTGGCTCAGTGGTTAGCACTGTCACCTCACAACAAGAAGATCGCTGGTTCGAGCCCCAGCTGAGCCAGTTGACATTTCTGTGTGGAGTTCCGGGTGCTTCAGTTTTCCTCACAGTCCAAAGATGTGGTATGGGTGAATTGAATAAACTAAGTTGACTGTAGTGTATGAGTGTAAATGAGTGTAAATGGATGTTTCCCAGTACTGGGTTGGAGCTGGAAGGGCATTGCTTTGTAAAACATGCTGGATAAGTTGGCAGTTCATTCCATTGTGGAGATCCCTGATGAATAAAGGGACTAAGTCGAAGGAAAATGAATGAATGAATGAATGAAAGAAGTCCAGACTCATAACATTCAGTCTTTTTAATTAATGACATTTTCATAAATAACAACTCAGTGACATTTATTAAAGCTGCTGTTCCCCAGAACTAAGAGTAATCATAAGTGCTTTTCTTTCTGATAGAAAGAAACTTTCTTAGAAAAAAATGAATCTTTACACAGTAACGTGTCAGAAGGACCATCAGTGTCCCGTCGGCTAGAACATCACTTCATCACTGACACAAAGGAGGCAAGTTTTCAATGTCTGTGCTTCACAATGATCAAATTGTTTCCTTATTGCGCATGAATAAATTAGTCAGAATTAATCCAACTTCATTATCAGCACTTTGAGTTTTACCAGCCAATTGTATGCTTCATTGATTAGCAATACAAAATGTTTACCTTTAGGAACATGGAGTCCATTCATTTAAGCCTATTAAAACATTACTTGCTTCTTAAACTCCTTTAACAATTGTTTTAATTCAGATCTAAAATGGCAACTTCACCTCTGATGCCAGCCTGAAGGGAAGTTTTAACACGCTTTAAACAGTTTCTTGCTTATTGTCATGCACTGCTATGTACAGATCGCTCCTTTGTACAGTACAGAATCGCATGCAGATCTTTCCTATGCTCGTCTCATTAGCAGATGTACATACACAAGCATGAGGAAATGATCAGACTGTCTGAGATTCTCCGTAAACGAATGCCAAAGTTCATTTTAGACTGAATATGAAGGTAAGGTAAAACAGACCCAATGTGCATCTAGATTCCTGTGGAAATGTAGACTAAGCAGGTTTGTTGATATCGAGTGATATTCGTCTTGAGTGAATGTCAGTGGCACTAGGAAACACTTTGTGCAAGATCCTCTTTTGTTCTTTTAAATACAATTCCATATTTTAAATATCACAAAAAGCTTAAACGTGAAGGTAAACGTCCTCTGTTATCACTCGCGTGAGAGGAATCTCTTTTTCTTCTTTCTTTTAAATAACAGCAGCATTGATCTAACGAGAGTACATCTTCCGGTCCACTAGGGGGAGATATAAACTCATATACTTTACAAATCTCCTACACATCATTTGTGTAAAACGAAAATGTGAAAGGTTTCATTAAAAAAATGCCTATTTAACAGTACATTTTACAGAATTACAATAAGTTACTGCATACATTGCATCTAAACATGGACGTATCACAGAAAATGTAGTAACAAATGTCTGACATCAGTACCCAGTGGCACATATCCTATCCACTCTCACAGACAAGAGCACTTTCAGTCTCTCAGAGGAATGCTTGCCTAATAAATAAAAACATGAGATAGTCCACTAAAAAGCTTCGACATGCCAGTATTTTCACACAGGTCTCTCTTATAACAAACAGGTTTTTTTTTTCTTGTCAAACACAGTGGCTTTGAATCAGTCCCGAAAAAATAAGCACACAATAAAAAGCAGCTTTTTTTTGTACAGTAATGATTTAAGTTAATCTGAATTACAGTACAAAAGAACGGTGATAAGGAACTGGCACTATGGAACCAGCATGCCTTTCATTCTTCACATTCATCCTGCAGTCCTGTCTTATACACACACATTTGAAGGGATAGTTCACCCCAAAACAAAAGAAAATTGTGATGTTTATTATTTTGAATGTTCACTTTCTTACAAATTATTGGATGTGTCCTTTTCAACCATGAGTACACCTTTTGTTTGAGCTGGAAACATACAGGAGCTTTCCGCAGACTTGTGTCATATTTTTTAAATGTTTGTAATATCTTTAAAAGCTCAACCTTTTTATTTTGAAGAACGCTTTGATTATTAAAAATTGCTTTTAAACCTGTATAAATTAAAATACAATATCTGTGTTTAAAGTGCTCTATTGTTTAACAAAACGGCAGGTTAAGCAATTCAACCATCTCACTAAACCGTGCCAAAATGTTGATTTTAATTTAATATACGGTGTACTTCGCCAATTTGACCCTGCACCAACAGATGCCAACCAACATGGACAATCACCATATTACAGTACGCAACTTCTCAGACACTCTAGAACCCAATAAATGCCTAATGAACAAGTTCAACTGGCAAAAATAAGCAACCAATGGCAACACACGCCAACAGGAATGACACACTAATCCAACAAGACCAGAGTCTCAGTTTGGTCAGTGTCTGTCAGTGCAATATAAACTGGCCTACACAGGTTTACAACAACATTTTGGGGTGAACAATCCTTTTAATTCAATGATTCGACCCACACAGCATCCAGAAAGATTTCCATACTGACATCAGAGATGCGACCTGACTGCGCTGCGTTTAGAATATTGGTGCAGTTTCTAAGATGTCGCAGTGGTCGTCTTTAGGTTTGGGCCTCTGGTAGAGGTAAGCCTGGCTCACAGGATGCAGTGGACGGAGCCAGACCTGTCGCTCCCCTACAGAGCAGTCCCTTCGCTGTGGCTGTGGATGTGTCCCCGCCGTTGAAGGTCCTGTAGGGTCTTCGTGGAGGCACACGACGCGACGGAGGAGCTCCACGCAGGCACAAGGAAGGGAAGCTGAAGCCGGCCAGACAGCATGCCGGACACGAAATCACATCGTCTTGTTCAGTAGGCGGTAAAGGTTCTGGAGCAGGGCCTCGGTACCCGTTCAGTCTCACCCATGCAAATGGACGTCCAGGCCTCAGGACTCCATTATTATTGTCCAAACGAGGAAGTGGAGGTAATAACGGCGGTCCATTAGAGATGGGTGTAGCCCAACCATTGGACTGCAAGGACGAGGAATAAGAAGATCCGCTGATCAGCCGCTTCCCTGAAACATTTCCTTCAGTCGTATCAGGAGAACTACTGCAGTCCATGGGCTCGCTAAGGCTCTGTCCCTCCTTCTCCACCTCTTCATCCTCCTCTTCCTCTTCGACCCGTTCTAAAGACACCATATCTAAGTCCAGAACCAGGCCTGAGTCCTCCACCGCGTCTTGTTGTCCTTCCAGCTCTTTGTCTTTCGTTTCTTGGCCCAGTTCTTCAGTCCGCTCTTCTTCTACCTCTTGGTCTCTGAAGGGAAGCTGTCGTCCCAGCTCAGGGGTGCAGGGCAGGGACCGACACCTTCGAGGGGGTCCTCGGAGCCCCGGGCTCCCATTCAGCGGTGGAGACGCAGAAGGGTCTGGAGGTGG
>CAIGQQ010031529.1:314421-325939 GCA_903798035.1 Danio albolineatus
GAGAGAGAGAGAGAGAGAGAGAGAGAGAGAGAGAGAGAGAGAGAGAGATCCAGTACAGTATGCTGAGTATTAATAGCTATTAGGTACTAATAGGCTTTCTGGATTTCCCGTCATCCCACCTTCCCAGCTTGAATCCAGGACATCACAACAACATACAAACCCTCACCCATGCTTCACCCACTACCACACATCCGTCACACCATGCACACCAGACATCATCCAACATGTATAATTCTGGCTGACTTTGATCTATATTTGTGAACCGCATGTCAACAATGCACTCATATTTCACACTTTCAAACATCCATTTGTCAGCAAGACACAGTCCCTCTGACATCACTTTATTTTAAATACATCACAATAAACGTTGACTTCTTAAAAAAAAGAAACTGGAGAAAGAAACTCACTGGAGTGTTCAAGAAATGCTGATTTCTCAAATGTTACATGCACTGCTTTCTGACAAAACTTGTAATTGTCTACTGTTAGGAAAAAATATCCTAAAATCTGTGCCATAACAGCTCTGTTTCGCTTTATTTATACCAAATAAATTAATAATTAAGTTATTAAGGTTTTACTAAGTTAAATATTCAACAAAAAATATATGTAATACTGATTTGAATGACCACTACATACAGTATAATACATACAGTATAATGTCTTTATATTATATTTATATTACCAGCATCATAAAAATAAAATACCAACTGAGATAATTTTCTCATTATTGCTCGAAAAAAGAAAATGAAACAGAGATGGAAATACTTGAAAAAGGCAAAAACCCTAAAAAATATATAAAAAAAGAAACAGATTTTTCTGAGTTGCACCACATACTCCTCTGACTTGCGCAGACAGATTAGCGCAGGTTGGTAATCTGATTATGCTGTCGAGTAGAACCAACCTGTCTTATCATTAATCACAGACACAGCGGCTCTTAAGTTGGACATGTACTGTGTTCTGTCATGTACAACACAAGATGATTGAGATGCAGAGATAACTAAAGCTATTATACACTCTTGAGGCTTAAGAATTGTGGCTTTTTTAAAGTATTTAAATGTCAATGTGTGCTTACATGTTTATGTGAACCAGATATTATTATGAACATTGTACACAAGTGATTTTTGATCGATTAAATTGTTTTTTGATCATACATTGCTCAGCATAATTGAGTACACCCCATTTTGGAAATTAATTTTTTTAATCAATTTCTCAGTGAACATAGACAATGTATTTTGGTGCATTTAAACAAAACAGATTTATTAAACAGATATATTTAGTTAAATAATAATTTAGTCACCGAGCATCTTTAGACATTGAAAGATAATACAATTAAATTCAAACAAAATATTGCAAAAATTACAACCTACAAAATTTCAATTAAATTTTTCAGGTTTTTTTGCTTATCTTGATTTTTCTTCTCTTTTAAAATCTGTATTTAATATTTTTCTATAACATATAGATTTGGGTGTACTAGTTTTTGACCGTTATTGTCAGTTATTTTGTTAGATAAGCTCCAGATTTGGCTTCAGTACTGACTAATCTAATGTTCAGTATATGCACACTATAATATTGTATAGCTTCCTATTAAAAATATGAATTTAAAAGATAAATTTGAGAGGGGTGTACTCATATGTGCTGGGCACTGTACACGACAGTGTAAAAGTGTTATAATTATCTCCTTTACAATTTTGGAAAACACCCTTTACTTGATTAAAGCTATTATATATATTAAATATATTTTACTTGATTTTAAATCTTTCCCAAAATACTATTGATGATTTTTTTTATTACTACTTTATTTATTATTATTTAAGTTTATCTTTATTTATTTTTTATACATTAAACTATTTTAATATTGTTGATGTTATTATTTTCATGTTTCCCTTTTGTTTTGGGATGAGGTAGGAGGGAAATTAAGATGTAAAATGCTTGCTTACATGATAGTTATTACTGTGTAACTTGTAGTAATAACTTGTAGTAATTAATTGTGTAACTTGTAGTAATAATTGAAAACAATATATAAACATATTGTTAAAATGTTAAAAGGTATGTGTATTATGAAATATTGTACTGTTGTTGTTAACAATAATAAAAACAATATTATAAACACTGTATTAAAAAGAGTAAAGTTTACCTTGAACACTTCTGAGAAGAACCCGGAGCCGATTTTTTCACAGAAAAAATCGTCAATCCGTGCCAGGCTGGACACGGCACTGCGCAGAGCCCGGTACGAGGAAGGCCGAATCCGGTTAGGCCCGTAAAGGGCATGCAAAGGGGGTTCGCATGGTTCTTGGTTCTCATCTTGATCCATTATGATGGACAGGCTGAAAGCGGGTCCCTTTAACGCAACCAAGTCCAAATATCCATATTAAAAGGGAGATGCACTACAAAATAATCACGGCTCAATCACTAGCAAATACTCGCGTATTAATACTGTTAACCACATAAAATGAGCAGATTAAATATTCTCCGAAAAGGCAAGACGACTTCCAGTGATGAGAAGTGCGCTCGGGCTTTCCCGAGAGATGCGGATGCCATGTTTCATATTCCGGCCGGTCCCTGAATCAGGTCGCTGCCGGTGCAGATAAGCAGATCTGTCCGCTCCAGTAGGTTATCTGACGGTAGATTCACTCTCATTCGAGCAAACAACCTGCAATAAAGGATGAATGATGTTTAAAATAAGAACTGCAATAATTCCTGTTTGAATGAGCTGACAGAAATGGCGACAGCATGACCGAGTAAAATAATGCCAGAGACAGCAGCACTAACGTTTATGTGACAAATCTTATGCAAGCTCTTTAAATAAATATGAAAAGTAGCAAAATCATTCCGACGGCTGCAAGAAATGCGGTGACTGTGTGTGTATGTGTGCGTCCGCACCATCTGTCAAGCCTGGCTACAGACGGATCCATTGCGGATTGCTGCTGAAATGGCATGACCGCTGTGAGGGCTTTTGCTCCGAGCGCAGTTTATATCTCACCGTTATCGATTCATAAGCGACTGCCATCTTTCAGACTTATCCGATCATTATTTCCTATTAGACATGCTATATTGGTATAAAAAGCATCTTTAAGTATGCATGCAAATTCAGCTGGGGAAAGCGTGCACGTAGCCGGGCCCATGCGGCTGCCCCGGAATATGGCACTCTACCTGATTTTGGTGAGGTCGACGAAAATATTTTCTTATTTGGGTGCCAACGCTGCATTTAGAGATCTTCACTGTTTTGTCAACAACGTATCGTTCGCAAGCTGTCAGTGTCCGTCTCGGCCATGGAGCAACGCGTATGCCGCTTGTAAATTTGACTGTTCATTGGTGAAGAATAGGGGCTGGTCTTGGCAAGGCTGGACATTGCGCGTCGAGCATGCGCAGAGAACGTTCCAACGTGTGCCAGTGTGATTCTGCACTATTGAAGCACTTTCAGGAGAACGGAAACGATGGGACGCCGCAGGGTGCAAGGCATTCAAATCGAATCTTAACTGACTTCGAATAATTGCTTAAAGCATTTTAGCCAGACTTTGCACATTAAAATAAGATTTACGTTGCATTTTTTACAGCCTATAGCTTAATCGTGATGCCAGTTTTCATATTACGGCTTCTGATTGGCCGCTTTACACATCAATCAAGCATGCGAGCCAATGAGAGCGCTCAATGCGACGGCGTTGCTCAACTATGATGTCACCTTTACATTTCGTGTCACAATGCAACGTTCATAAAATACAGATGATATCATCGTCGTGAGTCAGCAGCGCAGACAGCCAGATCGCATTTATTTCAAATAAAAACATTGATTGCATCATATCATTTAAAATAATGACGATTCAATTATTGTGAAAAATAACCCACACATTAGTGCGTAGTTCTGTAATATTATAGTCTAGAGCTCAAGAAAGTTAACACATGCTTAACCTGAAATTTGACATATATTTTGACGAGGTTTCTATAATGGAATGTTTCCCTAGAAAGTCTCTAAATATACCAATATGGGACACAAATAGCACAAGAAAAACACAATCCAAGCACTTTATTCTAAAGCATATGAGGTTATGCGATCATTTAGAAACAAAGATTGTTAATAAAACATTTTCTTACTCTAACAGCTGTGGTGGCATGCGAATAAATTGGATTTGTGACATATATTTTGGTGAAAAAAAACACACAGAAATCATCGATCAGAATGTTTTGATTGAGGTTAGTAAAACTGCACGCGATTGTATTTTTAAAGGCTGATAAATTCATCACAAGCAAATTACTTTGAGGTTTGGAGAATCAGGGCATCAGGAGAGCAGAGAGTGATTTGCATGTAGGTTTGATTGAACAGATTTGACTGCAGGGCTCGACATTAATTTCACAGACTGAAACAGTAAACAGTAAATGGTTAAAAAGATTCTAGGGGAAAAATTATATGGTTGAAGAGTCACACAAACAAACTTTGCGCAGCAAAAACAACCACATCGGTCTGCACTTCACATGAATAGATCTAGTGTAAACATGCTAAAGAGACGCCCTCTGTTGGAGAAACTAACAACGTGCCTCATACACTGACGGCAGGCCTTCTAATTATATAAACAGTATATACAGCATAAACAACAGTTTAACCACAACGCCACAGCATCAAACACGTTACAAAAACATATGCATCCATTAGCATGTCATATCAAATGATATTTGTTTACTTTTCATTTAAATATTAAATATAAAATTACAGTACCACAGGCTATGGTTCCAATAAAACACATTCACACACATGTATTTACACACGCACACTCAGTTAACGGAGAAATAACATAATATATTTATATCATAGATAAGATATCAAATTTATAATGCATTAAAATAAATAATATAATAAGCTAATATATATTATATATTATTATAATAATATAATTATATTAATATTATTTTATGTAATATATGATAGATAGAGGGGCGCCACGGTGGCGCGTGAGTAGCACGTTCGCCTCACAGCAAGAAGGTCGCTGGTTCGATCCCCGGCTGGGCCAGTTGGCATTTCTGTGTGGAGTTTGCATGTTCTCCCCGTGGTTGCGTGGGTTTCCTCCGGGTGCTCCGGTTTCCCCCACAGTCCAAAGACATGCGGTACAGGTGAATTGGGTAAGCTAAATTGTCCATAGTGTATGTGTGCGAGTGAGAATGTATGGATGTGTTTCCCAGAGATGGGTTGTGGCTGGAAGGGCATCCGCTGCGTAAAAAATAAATACCGGATAAGTTGGCGGTTCATTCCGCTGTGGCGACCCCGGATTAATAAAGGGACTAAGCCGAAAAAGAAAATGAATGAATGAATGATAGATAGATAGATAGATAGTATATGTGTTAATAATGTTTTAATGATTTCGGTCACCATAAACTTTATTTACACCATTTACTCCACAACACGAATGTACCGCGCTCACCACCTTTTATTTTATTTTTATTTTTTATTCGTGAATGAAAATATACAACCACAATCAGGATATCAATATAAGAGAGATACAAAGGAGGGAAAATACAATTTACATTAACTGCAGAAAGAAAAAGACTAACAAAAAAAAGGAAAGGGGTAAGTTGATAGACAAAAGATTAAAGAGCATTATAGGAAAGCTATCTAAATCAAATCAGAATCAATAGACAACAGTTCTTCATATAGTACTAAAAATCGGACACATTTTTTGTTGTTAAACACTGAGTAGAGAGTCAACTTCAATGAGAAAATGTCGAAAAGTAGGGACTAGCAGTGAGACGCTCAAAGCCGCTGCACACGCACTTCATGACGTGTTCAAATAGAACGTTCGAATAGAACGCGCGCATTCTATAAGTGCGCGTGAAATTCTAAATTGTTTGTTGGTTGTTGTTGGTGGTGTTAGCGTTAGCGTATTTTCACAGTGATGGGACATCGATATACAAAAGTTACTCCGATAACGGACGATGGGGTGTACGATCAACATCTAAGTATACCCCATCATTCCAGCACAAACAGAGCGGTTAAACATCTTCATCCTTGCGATGAAACCCCTGTTTGTGCTGAGGGAGGAGGAGGAGAGGAGTTGGAGGAGAAAGGAGGAGGAGGAGGAGGAGGAGAGGAGTTTGAGGAGAAAGGAGAAGAGGAGTTGGAGGAGAAAGGGGGAGGAGGAGGAGGAGAGGGAGGTGAGGAAAGAGGAGAGGCATGTAGAGTGAAGGAGAAAATAAAGAAGGGGAAATGGTGGAAGAGGCTGATATCCATCTTCAAGCCTGCCAAAAAGCCCCTTCCTGAGAGCCCTTCATGCCAGCAGTGCAATGAGGGAGAGCAAAAGAAGGTGGCATGGGCAGGAAAGAGTAGTGATGGTAAGCGACACAAATATGTTATGAAATAGGTCTGCTTTATTTTACAACAGTTGTGCATAAATCACTTAAGTTTTCATATACCTACATACCGAAAATATACATCTGTACAATATTCAATTCCAGTTACTATCTATATTCGCATCATGGCCGTAATTACATCTTTACTTTAAGCTGCTACACTGTAAAAAATCCAACTTTAAAATTGTTAACTCAGTTTAAAATAGTAAGTTAGGTGGACATATGTTTGAGCTCAGTTGAATTTACTCATAAAAATGATTCAACTGCTTGTTTGGAAATGTCTGTTCAATGAAAGCAAAAAAAAAAATAAGTTGAGGAGACTTTCAATTTTGATTTCTTCATATCTTCAAAAAATAAAAAGTTGAGTTAACTTAAAATTTTAAAGCAACTAGCTGCAAAGAAATTTTGAGTTTATAAGGCTTCAGTGTTTGAAGTTGGGCCAAATTATTCTGTAAAGTATAACTGACTTAAACCAGCCTTTTTGGTCAATTAAAAAAATTATTTGACACAACTTCAACCACTGAAGCTTAATAAACTCAAAATTTCTTTGCAGTCGGTTGTTTTGAAATTTTAAATTAACTCAAACTTTTTATTTTTTACAGTGCATTATTTGTTTAACGTTTGTTATATTATTTTATCTTTCAATAGACTACATCTTCAGCCATTACACCATCGGTGATGAGCTGGGGAAAGGTGGATTTGGTGTAGTATATGAAGGGAAGCGTTTGGATGATGGTCTTAAGGTAAGTAAATATAAATAACACAGTTTCAAGCCGGCAAATGTTTGCCCTGCCATATCTTCATCCTCTAGTCTAAGCCAGTTTAGCGTACCCTAAGTTCACTTTTTGTGATGTTCATCAGGTGGCTGTGAAATACGTCACCAAGGGCCAGGATACGGAATGCACATCTATTGTAAGTACAATGCACTAAACAAAACATATAAAATATATCATATTAGTGTTATTCACACTCACTCACCTCCATCTAACAATGATAACGCAACCCCATCTTTCAGCCTGATCATCCAATGCCTTTGCCAAAGGAGATCGCCCTTACCATCCTCGCTAATAAAGGGCCCAGCGATCCCCACATCATCAAGCTTTTAGACTGGCAAGACCATGAAGACCATTATGTCTTGATCCTTGAATGTCCATCTCCTTCTGAAAATCTTGAAGAGTTCCTGCACCGTCGCGGTGGAACCCTGGATGAAAACACAACACGTCACATCATGGAGCAGGCAATTCATGCTGCTAATCTGTGTTGCCAGAGGGGAATCTTCCACCGTGACGTCAAACTGGAGAACCTTCTAATAAACAAGGAAACATTGGAAGTCAAACTTATTGACTTTGGATGTGCGGACATTCTGAAAAACTCTTCATACAGGACATATAGTGGTATGCGATATATCATTCATTTCTTCTATGCTAATGGAATAAAAAACATACGCTGTGCTAATATACTTATACATCAAACTAAATCTCTTTCCTTCAGGCACCGATGCGTACGCCCCTCCTGAGTACAAAGCCAGGGGGAAGTACTATGGCAAGCCAGCGACCGTCTTCTCTTTAGGGATGGTGATGTTCACGCTCCTGTGTGGCCGCTTCCCTACATACTATGACATCTTTCAGCTGAAATACAAGCGGTATTCTTATATTCAACCCAGCCAGTCAAAAGGTAAGATATTTAACATAAGAAATCATTTCAGTGTCATACATAAACTTTAACGTAACATTGAAATGTCTCTCCCATCTTTCTGTGCAGATTGCTGCCGTCTGCTCAGGGAGCTCCTCAACCCCCATCAAAGCGAGCGAATTAGCCTGAGTCAAATCCTTTCCCACAACTGGTTTAAGGTAGTGAATCTAAGATGAACTAAAAAGCATTTATTTTCTCAAACCGCTAAACTAAATCTGTCCTTTATTTGTTTGTTTCAGGTCTACACTTAAGGCCTGGTCAGTTGGTGTCTTCATTCAGCTTAGCGTCTCGTGGGCTACAATGAAGACACTTCCATACACGTCTCTCACCTTGGCGTCTTGCAGTTGCGTCTTGGTTGACCCTTCTTGTTTTCCCCATCATGGCCAGTCCTCTCCTCATGAACATGTCACAGCTGTCCAAATGCCACAGCTGTCTGTCTCCACCTCTATCAGGTCAGATGTCCCATACTCTGCCACCATGCAAGCCATAAATGCAGTTCCAGCTATGGCTGCTTTCTCCTCTGGCATAAGGGGTCAATTCATGGGTGCTTCGCTCTCCAAGCATCCTCAGTGATTCCTGCTACAGCCACTGGAAAGGAGTCTGTGATCTGTCATGTCCTCCCTAGATGTTTCTGCCACTGACAGTCTCCATTTGGTTTAATTTTTAATGTCTATCTAGTGTGTCAAACCAGAAATAAAAATATTTATTGATATATTAATGTGTATGTTTCATTATTTATCTCTGAAACAGAACCAACACACATATGGGGCGCACCACAATTTAGGCAGATTATTAAGCAATTCATCTCAACAATACCCAATAAAAAGTAAAAAGTACTTTTTTACTTATTAAAAATAAAACATTAATCCTGCACATTAAAAAAGAGTATTTAACAACCTCTTCTACTTCAAAACAAGCATAATTCTACATAGTTGTCAAATGTTTATACTGTAATAAAAATGTTTATATATGACAGTAGGCTTGTCACGATAATCAATACATCGACTTGTCGCACAACACATGGAGATGACCTAAATAATTTTTGGGGAAGCAATATATTTCGCTCATACATAAAAAACAATTCTAGCAACATTTAAGCTGATTGCTCAACCTCTCTATCTCCATTGGAGGTGTCAGTTGCAGTATAGTTAAAAAACACTATAGTATTCACTATAAATTACTATAGTATTTTTTCATTTGGGTGTCTGATCTTGACCTTGCACTTTTTTGTTTATTTACATTTCGATTCCAATGCCTAATTATTCAATTGATAAAATGACTATGATTAAATTAAATATTCTTAAGAATAGAATATTATGTGTTCTTTGGAAGAGCGCACATGCATCGTGATAATATTATATTGTCGTTCTGGCATTATATAATGAGAGGCATAAAATGGTCTTAAAATGACAATAATATTGTTTAGCGCAATTTCTGTTCATTCATTAATTTTCTTTTTGGCTAAGTCCCTTGATTAATCTGGGGTTGCCACATAGGAATGAACCGCCAATTTATCCAGCATATGTTTTATGCAGTGGAGGCCCTTCCTGCTGCAACCCATCACTGGGAAACATCCATACACACTCATTCACACATATGCACTACGAACCGTTTTAGCTTATCCAATTCACCTATACTGCATGTCTTTGGACTTGTGGGGAAAACTGGAGGAAACCCACGCAATCACAGGGAGAACATGCAAACTCCACACAGAAATGCCAACTGACCCAGCCGATGCTTGAACCAGCAACCTTCTTGCTGTGAGGCGACAGAGCTACCCACTGCGCCACCCTTATTGCAACGCACTATGTTTTGATGCAATATATCATACACCAAAAAATAGATATCTTGACAGGCCTATATGACAGATATACAAAATTGCTTGATAGACTTCAAATTACAACTACAAACTTTTTCGCCACCGCTCCACATCTGAAACCTTCATTGTGACAGCATTAAAAATAAAGGAAAACAAAAGTTTTTTATGACTTTTAATTGAAAACACTGAGCTCTTTTTTGCTTGCAGAATGTAGGCCTACATCTTCCACTGAGTGGCTTGAAATTAGGGCCGGGTGATATGGCAAGAATTATTTTCCTTATTGACCAATGACAATATATATTTCAATAAAAGTTGTTAATACTTCCAGATTTAAGAGTACCCCAACAATAACTGAAGCGACAAAAAATAGAGGTTTCGTTAAAAGGTTTAACATATACAGGGTTCAACGCTAAGGATTTTTTGTACTGGCCCAATCGGGCCAGTGGTTCAGATTTTTACTTGCCCTGCCAAAATTTTCACTGGCCGCACCAAAAAAGAAGTTAATGGCTATTTCTTAGCCACATATTTTAAATAAGGTGTTAAAAATAATGTCTGTGAATCTAGAATAAAATGTTTTTTAAATGTTAATAAATATATGATGAGTAAAATTCATAATGCTATGCAAATAAAAAGAGCAGTATGGAAGTTCTAAATTATTTCAATAAATAATTATTCATATAAATTATTCATTTTTTCGTTGTGTTGTACCCACGTAAGTATCTGCTTCAAGATGTTACAAACAGACGTTTTCTTTTAGCCTCATCATTTGATGTTGCCGTCTCTTCACTGGACTGGTTGTTACCAGGTTATGGAAAAAATAATATGCTCAAACATCCAATCAGATAAGAGGAACTAAAAAGCAGTTTAGTGTTTACGACATTACAGAAAAGGTAGCATTTAAAGGCTTAAAAGCACAAACTGTTTCTCGATTCTAAGACTGTATTTGCACCTGATTGACAAATAGTTGTAGGGAAATTAAACATAAGTAACAAGGCCAGGCCAGTAACGATCCTGTCTACTGTCCCAGGCATCTATCATGCAGTCCCCGGGCCATCGGGCAGTCCTTATTGTTGAGCTCTGATATATTCCGCTGATAAATATTGGGTGGCATCTCTAATATCAACACACTTTTAGATTCCTATTGATGAACATTTAGATCAATATAAACTAAAAAGGTCCAAAGCTTATTATTGTTATTGACATAAATTTTATTGCAATTCGATATAATATCATTTATCGGCCCAGCCATACCTGAAATAATCATTTAATTGCAATAAATCAACCTGTCCTATACTCTATATTTCTCACAAGCAGATTGACTTTGGGTGTTATGATCTGCTGAGAGAATTTGACCAGTTAAACCATTTCCCACTGTTTGCCATCTAATGGAAAAGCCTGCAATAGTATCTAAGAAGCTATCTGAGCTAACTCAAAAGACAAATTTACTTACAGCAGAGTACTTGAATATAGCATGCAGAATATAAGAATATAAGAATATAAGCGAGGACAGTTCAAATTTCTTGACTGATTAAGTGTGTAGCAAACACCCAAACAACGCAGCTTGAGGGATTCAGTCACACCGCTCTACCTGCAGAGGGCAGCAAAGAGACCAATTCCTGTTTCACTTTGATGACAACCGCTGTGCTGGTGTCATTATTGCTGCCCAGTGACGATGGC
>CAIGQQ010031529.1:365934-385098 GCA_903798035.1 Danio albolineatus
CGATTCGGGGGCGTGTGCAAAGTTTCGTGAGTTTTCGGGCACGTTTACACCGCCAAATTGGCGATTCATTCCGGAGAAGAAGAAGAAGAAGAAGAAGAAGAAGAAGAAGAAGAATAATAATAATAAACAGAGCAATTACAATAGGGCCTACGCACCGTTACGGTGCTCGGTCCCTAATTACAATAGGGCCTACGCACCGTTTCGGTGCTCGGTCCCTAAATATAGGCCTACCTTGGCAAATGACCATGGAATAAGCGGGATAATCAACTGCTTGCCGTGCGTTAAAGGATTTTAATGCAATCCGCTGCGCATCATGTGGTCCTTTGCCTCCACGTCATGCATTAAAATCCTTTAACGCACGGCAAGTCGTTGATTATCCCTTACATATAACACTGATAATGAACAGTTATGTTCTTTTAAACAATCTCAGCTTGTGTACTTATACTCTCGTTAACTTGTGAAGTTAACACATTAGTGGAAGTGACAACAATTACACCACTATTGGAGTTTATTGCTACTTAAGTTACCAACAAATATACATGTGAACAAATACCAGTAAACGAACAGTTAAGATAATCTGAGCTAGATTTACTCTACTGAGTGACACCTGCAGCCGCTGCTCTTTTCAGTCGCTTTTTAAAAATTAGATTTGTTGCTAGGTGCATTTTGGAAAAAAAGTTGCTCGCATTAACATTTGTCGACAAATAAACTTTTTTTTTTTTTTACTTCTGCCATGTTAAAATATAATGAGTAAACAACAAACATTGATGCTAAATCACTAATATTTAAGTTAAACTACTTAATACCACATGCAGTGAAAGGTTTGTCAAAAATAGCCCATAAAATGTCAAAACAAGTTAAGCAATGAAAAAAATGATACATTAATACTCACATTTAATTAAGCATGTGTGTATTTTTATCATGGAAGAATGCTAATATGCACACAGATCAGTAATTCGCATGTGTAGTCCAATTAGCTGCTTTTTTTGTGCTCTTTTGAATGGCTTTCAATTTCACTCTGCCTGTTCTGTGATGTCTCATTCCATCCCATTCAATCATTTTCTTTGAACACTGATGAAAATGCATGAGATGATGGCGATGAGTGCGTTGTAACGGTCTGGAATAATTAAGCCCTGCTCTTTGAAGTGTCTGAGTATACGATGTTGCCACAGATACTAAAACACAGCCTCCGTCCGTCTCGTTTTACTGCCTCCTTCATCCAGGCTATAGTTATTCATATATTCCAGGTGTTTATGTATGCATCTTTTCAAGAGAAAACCTTCAATGTAGAACTGCTTAAAGGTTATATGAGAATAGATGTATTCGGCTAAACGTTTGACTGAAGCACCAACGTAATGCTAGTTTTGTTTTTTATATGAAACACTAAAATTGTTAAGTTAATGCTTCAGTAATTATGTATTCCAACTGATGGATGACTGGTGAAATGACCTCAACAAACATTCATTTGCTTATAAATAATAACATGATACTTTTTACAAAAACCTGGATAAATGAAAACCCATGCTGGTGTATCGTCATAACTGCATGTCATCATAACACATAAGAAACAAAGAGGACTGCAGAAACATCAGGTGCTAAAGCACGAGCCTGTCGCCTCCTGATGTTCAATTTAAAAGTCAAGCCAGATTTCCAGAAAGACTATAATTAGCATGTTTAGTGTTGGTAACCTTGATGAGACTCTCGTATCTAATCAGTCTGCAGATCTAGAGCGCTGATTGTAAAGTGGAGACGTTTCATTTATTTGTTTATTATTTGGTTCATATGTCAGCTTTAGGCAAAGAAACAAGTGAAATGGAGGAAAAAAGAACCAATAGATTTAAAACATGGAAGATTACCGGTGTAGCAGAGGCAAAACAAACCAGTCACTACCTAACTCACTGAATTAAGGCTATAAAAATTAATAATAATATTATTAATAATAATTTTACCCAAAATAACTTTATTGTTCAGCTGATATTAATATATTCACACTGTTAACAATATTTGTAAATTACACAGTATTTGACTGTTATATAAACTGTATTTTAGTGCAGGACGGTTATGATGTATGCTACTGTATTTTAAGGTTTTATTGTGAAAATGACTGTATATTTTAGTGTAAAGATATACAATACTATAAATATATATACAGTAAGATAAATGGTGCTGTAAATGTGAATACAATACAAGTGTTTTTGCTGTAATTGAGTCTATAGGAAATTGTTTGTGTGTGTGTGTGTGTGTGTGTGTGTGTGTGTGTGTGTGTGTGTGTAGCTATTTTTTGCATTTACACAACAGATTTGTAGTTCTGTTTTTATTGTATTCTACTGACTAAACTACTGATATGACTTTATTGTTTGCATATAATAAAAAATGGCATTGGCAAGTGATGTTTTCAGATATGTTTATATTTATTTTTTTAAAAACAGATAAAGAAAATTTAGAAATATATATTTTATTCTAAAAAAATGTTTCTTTGAATAAATTGAATAATAACATTTACCTTAAGCTCTCAAACTCAAACAAAATCCAGAGAAACTACACTGTAAAACCCCAAAATTTAAGTTAAGTCAAACCATTTGAGGAAACTGATTTTAATGAGTACTGTGAACTTAATCCATTTGAGTAAATAAACTATTTTGAGCACTGTAAAACCCAATAAATGAAGAGAACTCAAACCGAGTACTAGCGCTGTGCAATATGGACAAAATAATCGATTTATAATGTGATTTTTTTTAATGAATGCGATTTTATTCTCTTTTTGCTTTTTCAAACAAGCTACATACATTAATTCTAAATGTATTCAGTGTCTAAATGTTGTCTAAATGTATAAGAAGTGCATAACAAAACATTTCATAATGAAATAACATAGTATTAGGTTTAATAAATAAAACTGTAGTAAAATTGTCTTTAAAACAGACAACATAAAATAAATGAAGATTAACTAACCTCAACTCTAGTTAAAAACATACTGTACACAGTAGTACTTACTGCTTGATAAACAAAACTGTAATAAAAACTGTAATAAATTGTCTTAAAAACAGACAACATGAAAAAATAAAGATGAACTAACCTCAATTCCAGTCATTCATTCATTCATTCATTTTCTTTTCGGCTTAGTCTCTTTATTAATCTGGGGTCGCCACAGCGGATTGAACCGCCAACTTATCCAGCATTTGTTTTACGCAGCGGATGCCCTTCCAGCCACAACCCATCTCTGGGAAACACATCCACACATTCTCATTCACACACATACACTATGGACAATTTAGCTTACCCAATTCACCTGTACCGCATGTCTTTGGACTGTGGGGGAAACCGGAGCACCCGGAGGAAACCCACGCAACCACGGGGAGAACATGTAAACTCCACACAGAAATGCCAACTGGCCTAGCCGGGGATCGAACCAGCGACCTTCTTGCTGTGAGGCGAACGTGCTACTCACTACGCCACCGTGGCGCCACATTCCAGTCATCACAATAAATAAAAAGTAACGTAAATCAAAACCACCTATTCGGTTCTCTGGCTCAACTTCATCATGCCCGGAGTGAGCTCTGATTGGTTAACATCTTTCTCCCGCTCAGCTTAGCTGAAATTGCCTGGTGTACTGCGTCAGCTCTGATTGGTTAACATATTAAAATCATGCGCACAAGAACGTATTTTGAATAAAAATCTAAATAAATTAATAGATCAAATTGCAGCCTTCACGATTTAGAAATTGCATGTGCTTTTTGCGATTGCAACTAATTGCACAGCCCTACCGAGTACTGTAAAACCCAATAAGTTAAGTCAGCTCAAATCGTTTGAGGTAACTGATTGCTACTGTACAAACCATTTGAGTTATAAAAAAACGAATATATATAAGTACTGTGAACTTACTCCATTTAAGTTGAAGTAATGAGGTATTTAATTAACTCATTACCTTCAACACAGAGTTCAAAACTCTTTTCAAATGAGAGGAATTAACTTTCAGTAAATTTTGAGTTACAGTAACTACACTGATTTCATTTGAGAAAGTTGACAGTGGGGTTTTACAGTGCAAGAATATGAAAGTGATTTATTTCTCCACCATAGCTGTACATCTAAAACATGTGACAGCTTCCAAATATAGTTAAAATCCTCAAACCCAAATATTCAATAATATACAGTACCACTTCTTTTATTCAATGCTCTTTCTATGTAATTTTCATTTTAAGTTACTTTCTACTCAGCAAAACGTAAAGAAAAAATGTACTAAACTAAAGATTTCTACTGAAATGACTAAACTACTAAAAAACTGTTAAATTAAATATTAGGTGTACAATTTTAAGAATACTTTCACAATGTGGCACAGTCTCTTATGCCTCATCACTTAAATAGCTTACTTTTGTTTGTTTTTTTTAATTCATGTGGCATTTAAATATATGTGTTTCTTTATATACAATGTTATGTCATCTGTAGTGTATGTGAATGTGTAGACGTCGTGGTGCTTAAAACACGTTCTTCAACAAAGCTTTTGTTTATGGCTCGAGATTGTGTTCAGACTGGACATTAGGGAAAATCACATCAAAACAGATCTTTTTATTTAGTTACTGCTTAGGCATGTTATTAATTACATCACCACATTACAAAATATTGGGTTTTCAGAGAAACCAACAACAAAATATAAGTAATAAAGGTCAAGAAAACAAAGGTCCACCAATTCCCCCATCGTTTAAAATGCCCTTGCTATAAAATATACCTTTAAATATGATTGTTTAACGTCAACGACTTTCTTCTAAAGAAACTTTCTTCTGAAACCTGTTAATGGCAAAATATATTCTAAACATTAAACAGATTTGTCTCAAGAAAGAGCCTGCTCTTGAAAAGCCTGCTACGAGAAATCAGCAGCTCAAATGCATTCAAGCATCGTTGTTTAAGTGCATGAAAGTAAATTAAAAAAAACACCTAAATGTTCTCTTATGAAATGAAATACAGTAATTTTCCCATACTGTAGAAGTAAAGTGTCTATTGTAAATCTTATTTTTATAAATTAAGCATTTTTATGAACGATATGAAGTATAACTGAATATGTCTGAACATATTAAACATGTCAGTTCATTTAAAATGCATTCTGTAAGGCAGAATATATGTAAGGAAGCTTTGGATGGTTCCACATATTGAATATGTGTACGGTATGTGTGATGTTGGTTATGTGGTCCTGTTGTTGCGGATGTGAACTGATTTAAGGCTTTGTTGCCTTTCCTGGTTCCCTCCAGCCACCAAAAGCCTTCTCCAAGTAGAGGGCAGTAGCCAATGAGAGACGGTCCTGTAATTTACCTGTCACGATCTGTACACCCAGGGGCAAACCCTCCGCACTCAGCCCTAATGGACACTGGGTCACTGGCAGACCCAGGATATTAAAGATCCCTGCACAGAACAGAGATGAGGTGTAGTATTAACATTCAGCAGCAGGGCATCTTACACTCTCAAATGTATTTTTGCTGCTTGTTCAAACTAATCATGTTAAATGAGCTGAAACAAATGAGCTGGTTGTGTTTTGCTTTTTGTTCAGTTGGTTTATTAGGTTTATGTTCAATCACTTTAATTTGTAAAAACAATTAAGTTAACTTAATTGATTTGTGTTGGGACAACATGAAGGAATTGTGTGGAACCCAGCACTTTTTACAGTGTATAAGCAGAAATGATTGCTACCTCACATTGCTTTGAGTGGAAAACTCCACTGTAACATTGGAGATCATTGAAATTCGACAAAGTACAAGTTCTGTTAATGATCATGGGAGCAGTCCATGATTTGGTAGTACTGCTAATGTAATTTTAAAATGTTTGCGAAATGCACATCTGACAGTAACATGTAGTGATACAGATGTTAATTATTTTCATTAATAAAAACAGGGGCCTAAAGGTGGTGCAGTGGGTAGCACAATCGCCTCACAGCAAGAAGGTCGCTAGTTCGAGGCTGGGCTGGGTCAGTTGGCATTTCTGTGTGGAGTTTGCATGTTCTCCCCGTGTTGGTGTGGGTTTCTTCCAGGTGCTCCCGTTTCCCCCACAAGTCCAAAGACATGCACAATAGGTGAATTGGATAGGCTAATTTGGCCCTAGTGTATGTGTGTGAATGAGTGTGTGAATGTTTCCCAGTGATGGGTTGCAGCTGGAAGGGTGTAAAAATATTCTGGATAAGTTGGCGGTTCATTCCGCTGTGGTGACCCCAGATTAATAAAGGAACTAAGCGGACTAGAAAGTGAATGAATAATAAAAACAGTATTATCTGTAAGATCCGTGAGCATAAACAACCCTGTTACTCATAATAAAATTACATTCAATTTTGGCATTTGTTATGAAAAACTAACCAAAGGACAAACATAGGCCTTGTACAAATACAACTGATGTAACTTATTACATCACATTTCTTTAGTGTGGGAAGAGAACTTTAATATAATTATAAGGTTCTATCTGCGTTCTGAATGATTTTGAGTCATAGAGCTTCAAAGTTTTTGCATTCCATAGCAAACAGTACGTGTGTAACATTCGTTTTTTTTAAATAAAAAGTCTTAAAATGTAAATTAAAAAATGTAACATCCCATAACGTAAATAAGTTGTCAATTAATAATATGTCAATAACTCAATTTTGACAAAAAAGTCAGATAGAAGCTAATAATTCTAAGGTGACGAAATATTGATAGCAAGCATGAGATTGTCATTGCTTACTGATGAAGCGGTGCAGCTGTTAGCATCCATCTCTTATCTTCTTCGCTCGCTTTCATAACTTTTGTTTCTTCTTCATCAGCTCCTTTATCTCCTTTTTTAAACTTTGTTCAGCTTTGTCATTGTTCAACATACTGGGTTGCAATAGTATTTTCGAATATAAATCGACCTAAGTGAGAAAATTTGGTTTGGTCAGATGAAGCTAAAGAACCCGGAAGTCCCTCACATCACTTTTTTTTTTAATATCTGTATTAATACAACTTCGAAATATGCCACCACGGACCACCAATCAATTATGTTGTACAGGTATATTTTATGCAGTAACTAAAAATCTACTGAATGGGTCAAAATGGACAAAAACAATTAGAAAACAGTCAAAATTATGTTCCACAAAGATATTCTGTCCATTTTCTAGCATAAATATATTCAAACTTAAACTATTTTTTATTTTGATATGCACTGCTGAGCACTTCGTTTTTGACACAAATTATGATTTTATTAGTATTTTTTAAACCTTCAGATTCCAGATTTTCCAATGGCCAAATATTGACACTCATTGGCTTGTTTCACCAGGGTCACATATAATAAAATTGAACATGAATACCAGTAAACTTTGGGCTTCTGGTGTTTGTTAAGTTAAAATATCACAGGCTGCTTATTGCAGTTGTTTGGGCTTAAAACAATATGGTGGTTTCGTCAAAAAATACAACACGTGACAAGCTGTTCACAGTCATTCAGTGTAATATTAGAAGAGCTGTAGTGCAACATCTCTGCATTTTTCTTCTTCTTTCAGCCTTGTGTTGTAATTCAAGCACTGAAATCATTTGTAGAAGGGTGAACTTTTGCTAGGGTTTCAATCTCAAAGCAGCTTTAATTAAATATGTGATAAGCTTATTGATAGCACATGGTTGAATATTATTAAAACAACATGACTATCTGGAATGATTTAACTTTTCAAATTGGTAAGAAGTTTTGTTTGCATATCCACAGTTTTAGTTTCAGTTTCCGTTTCCTGTTTTAAAAGATGGAAACTAAAACTACTGGCAGCTGCTGATGCAAACACGTACTGCATTTCCTCTCACACAGACGGTGTATTCACACAACAGTTAGGTTTGAAGTTGATCGTTGGCGTAGCCCAACTAAAAATAAAAATATTCACAATTGACTCTCGCTTCAGTGGTTCCACCAGTGAGTTTCATTTTTCTGTCGAACACAGAAGACAGTATTTTGAAAATGTTGGAAACCACTGACATTCATAGTGGGGAAAACAAATACTATCGAAGGCACCGGTTTCCAACATTCTTCCGTATATGTTCTGTGTTTAACAGAAGAAATAAACTCAAACAGATGTGGAACAAGTAAATGATGACAGTATTTGAGATTTTTAGGTGAACTATCCCTTTAACAGATCAGGAATAGACCACACTTACCAGTGTAAGAGAAGTTGAATGGTGTAAAAATGGGGTGGTGGTGTTTGGGGGCGATCTGGGGATGACAGGGGTACAGCAGCACTCCATCTGTGCCCAGTAGCTCCTCCAGTTCCTGCTGCAGTCTCTCCTTCTGCTGCATAATGAATGGAGACGGATGGGAACTCTGGAAAAGCTCAACTAAAGCCAGACCTTAGAAAGAAAAGCAGAGAGAATCAGACACTATTATCATATGCATTTAGATACACTGTCAAAAAAACTGTACAGCATCTGGACACTTTAAAGTTTGCATGAAGTTTGCTCTTATTTTAGTATGTTGATTTACTTCCAAATGAAATGCCTTTCTTTGTATACAGTGCATCATTCCCTTGTAGTAAACTAAAGGTAAAAGGGGCATGGTTAAGAATAGTGTGGCTGAATCCGTCAAACTGATGATCACTACACCAAACTAGGAACAATATTTTTTTTACTTAGATATAATTTATTATTTTAGACTAATTTGGGACTATCCTGGGTGTATATCATGTATACTACATAATAATCAATTTAAAAACAGATAAATACAATAAGAGCAAAGAAAAATTTAAATATAGTGCTTTGTGGTTTTCTGGGGAGCCAAAGAGTATTTGGGTACAGAAATTTAATAATCATATGGAACAACAACATGGTAGAGTGCTAAGCACAAATGAGTACACCCCCAACAAATCTCTCATTTAAATTAGTATTTTCTATAGGATTTATATACATTAGTTTAGTCAGTACTGATGCCAAATCTGGAGCTAATCTAACAAAATAAATTACAATAATGGTTCAAAAATTAGTAGCCCAAATTTATGTCAAAATATTATTAAAGAAAATAGCAAATATATTAAATAAAATAGCAAAATATAAAATACATACAATTTTGTTAAAATGTAGTTTGTATTTTTTTTGTAATATTTTGCATGAATTTAACTGTATTATCTTTCCACTTCCAAAGATGTTCTGTGGCTAAAATATTATTTTAATAAATATTTATTTTAATAAATCTGTTTTGTTCAAATACACCAAATATAAACCCATATTCACTGAGAAATGGATACAAATATTCATTTTCAAAATGGGGTGTACGCATATATGCTGAGCATTGTATAATTTTTATTGCATAAATAGTTAATAAACAAATCTTTATTATTAAACTTGCAAACAGTAGAATTTATTGTGCCTGGATGCCATAGGCACAGGCCTTAAAAACACACGCAGATCATAAATTTTCATTTTATAATGATTAAACTCCACAAATATCATATTTTTTTTAATTATTGCTCAGAGATGGTAGGTGATCCTTTAATATGAGCATTACCCCCGCACCTTGTACCACTGCCGCTCTAAAGGAATAAGAACTTGATAATTTATAAAAACCCAATATTGCATATTCTGCAATGTGACTATTGCGATATTGATGCATAAACAATATATATTGTGCATCTCTACTCTAAACGCAGAAGCAAATGGTCAAATGTGATTGAACATTATCAAAACTAAGTATTTGCTAGCAAATTAAACATCACAAGACTTAACAGCACTTATTTGAATCTGAGTACGATAAAATTCACTAGAATTTAGTAGATATGAAGTGAAATAAATGGTGGTATTAGTCATGTAAAACAAATCAAGAGTGCAGAGGTTAATTTGCTAGGTTACACACCTATTGCTGCAATTGTGTGTGAAGAACATCCCAGAAACCATTTGAAGAGCTCCCAGGCTGGCCAAACCTTCTTCCCACCTTCACTCATGAGCTCTGCAAAGGTGGTGGGAGGCTGAGAGGAGGAAAAATGACAAAATCTGGCAATGGAGCTACTACAATATTAAACGCTACCAATGACAATTACAACATATATCATGCTATGTGTTTGCTGTAAAGCTACAAGTTAGCTTTAGCTCAATAAGAGGCTGAATGTTAGCTTCGAGTTTGTTTTGATAATTTTTGATAATGTTTTTGGCCAATAAAGTAGACTTTCACGTTTTATTAATATTTCATCCAACATAACTGTACAATATATTCTTTTGTGACCCTGGACCACAAAGCCAGTCAAAATCAAAATATGTATAAATATATATATAATTTTTTTTTTTTTTTTTTTTTAATGCTAAAAATCATTAGCAATTAAGTAAAGATCAAATACATAAGAATATTTAGTAAATTTCCGACTGTAAATATACCAAAATTAATTTTCAGGGTTTATACACATTTTTACTACTAAAATTCAATAACTTTTCCAGGACTTTTTTTTTATTTTCGTGACCTAATGTATCATGTAATGTCTACATATACATGGTAAATAATAAGAAAAACGATGCAAGTTCAAAGTTATTACAGCATATCATAAAACATGCAACAATCTATTTAGTTTATATACTAATATTTTATATAATCTTTATTATCTATGTAAAATGTATTTAGATAATGTTCACACAGCACTATTAATGTGAGAGCACGTGTTTGGCCATGGACAGAAAAGAAGTAAAGTCAAATAACCAATATTTAAGTATACAGACATTTGTTAAACTAATTTCCATGACTTTTCCAAAACTTTATGGGTTTTTCCAAAACTTTTTCAGCCCTGGAAAATGCCATGTCAAAATTCCTTGACTTTTCCAGGTTTTTCATGACCGTATGAACCCTGATTTTTGATTAGTAATATGCATCACTACGCACTTCATTTAGACATATTTAAAGATGATTTTCTCAATATTTTGATGTTTTTGAACCATCAGATTATTCATATAGTCAATCATTTTCCTTCGGCTTAGTCCCTTTATTTATGAAGGAATGAACCAGCAACTTGTTCAATCCAGCATATGTTTTACGCAGCGGATGCCCTTTCAGCCACAACCCAGCACTAGAAAAACCCTCAGATTACAGAATTTTGAAATAGTTGTATCTCATTATCAATGCAAATCTTATAAACTCAGATTTCAGGTGAAGTAAAAATCTCAATATAAATAAAAATGACCTGTATGACCGGTTTTGTGGTCCAGGGTCACATTTAACCAATATATTCAATCTCATATACATAAATGTACGTATAACATAACAATGACCAAAAGCACACACCCTTCCATCCTTGCCAGGCAAAGACATCATGGTTCCCCAGATCTGAAACGAGTATTTGAGCTGAGGGATGAACAGCTCTTGAAACTTAACCCCAAGATCTGCCTCTAAACGTTTGACCACCTAAAATGATTAAAAAAACAATTATTAAAGTTATTAATCATTTTAAAATGAATATCAGTTGAGTGAAGCTGATCCAGATGCCCTTACCATATTCTGTGCGTGCAGCAGCTGTGGCTCCACTGGAGAGACCAAAGGAGAGCCTCCATTGTGAGGAACAGAGAAGAACCTCAACTTTTTCAAATCCACTTCAGTAGACAGAGACAGTCTATCGAGAGTGGAAGACAAGGAGAGTGATGTTTTTTATTAGCAGATACCCTATGATTTCCTCAATGTCAAAAATGCATACGGAATCATGGAAATCAGTTACTGAAGGGAGAGTTCACACAAAAATGAACATTTCATCACCATTGTAAGAGTCCATCTATTAGTCCAATGACGGAGCTAACAGTATGGGTGAAGGTAAATGCATGTAAGCCTTTTAGCACATGTGAAAAGAAATATTTTTACTTATGAAAACGTATTTTGATTCGTTTCCATCTCCGAATGTAATCTGACTCCAATTTATTATAATTTAAATGCTCACACCTAAAGAGATTTTGATTATATCATATTAAGTCAGTGATTGTCAGGAGATACGAGAGTTAAACAAGAATTTTACATTTATTTGTCAGGCAAAGATTTTCCATTCCAATTACACAAGATAAGCCAATTCAGATTGTACAACATCAATTACTCCAAGATAGATTAAGAGTTAAAGATTAATACCTGACCATGTAGAAAGACATTGCAACAAATAAGCTCTGATACAGAGCTCATAGACTTATACATTGCAACGGGGTCTCCTGGCTACAGAATCCCACTGGCCTATACCACATCTTTACCTTATATACCCAACAGGGCGTCACAGTGACCCTTGCCTAGTGTATTTGATGTGTTAATCATCTCTGGAGGGGGGAGCATCTGGCAGAGATTTCATCAAAGTCAAAACCAAATCAACAAATACAAGTGAAATATTACAGTGACCTTAAGACCACTTTACCACTCACACAGAGACATTTAAAATGATACCAGACATGAATATAAAGCTACAATATTTATTAATATTGTATTAATAAATATAAAAACCTTTTTAAAACCTTGAGCATTTTATGTGGAATGTAAATGATCTGCTTTGATCTTAGTTTTGGTCTCCTAAACTTCTTCTCAGATTAGCCAGTTCATTGTTTTAGTGCCTGACCATTCTCGTGGTCTTGTCTCGTGGAATTCCATAACAATTCTTAGGGTTTATTATCATGGAGAGATATAGCCATTCTTACACCATTTACTCACACTGATCTAAACTTTTATGAGTTTCTTTCTTTTGCTGAACACAAAATGAGATATTCTGACATCCATTAGGGGTGTGAACCTACACTGGTCTCACGGTTCGGTTACGATATCATGCCATCGATGATGCTTTCCATACATAATTAGATTTTTTCTTCACAACACAAGAAAAAAATGATTAAAATCTATAAATATATTAATATTATATATTATTTGTAAGACAATTTTGTCTTTTAATGCAAGCAGTCAGATATATGAACTGTACCTTTAATTTTACAAGCTCAAAGAAAACACTCGTTTTGAATGTTTTAGACAAAACTCCAATACATGCACAGAAGACAACATGAGCATTTATAGCAAATAAACTAATGTAAATATTATCCCACTTGCTTAAAAACAAATGTATCAGTTTCCACCAAATCATCTGTTTTCAACATTGATAATATGATCAAATCTGCATATTACAATGATTTATGAAGCATTACGACACTAAAGATTGAATTAATCAATGCTGAATGTTTTATTTTTTACACATTATTATATTTTTATATTCAAACCCTATATTTTATCCTATATATTCTACCCTCAAACTATTGAATAGCAAACAAGCATGGCATATAAGTACATTACCTCTCAGCATTGGGTCCACCCATGATGCTTAGCATAGGAATCAGGTCTTCTGCATAACGGCACATTGGTCCTGTACACAGAAATCCCATCTGCTGTCCAGAGGCGGGAGGATACTGACCGTCATTATTGACAATACCTATGTATACAGAAAACCCAAATGTAGTTTAAGTTTCTCATAGAGCTAACTAGTGAGTATGGAAACCCCAAACTCCCTCTGTAACTGATGTGTCAGCATTATTCACAACTGCAACCATTTTCCTACCAACTGATGGCTTGTGTCCAAAGATGCCATTGAAAAAGCAGGGGATACGGATGCTACCGCCAATATCTGATCCAATTCCAATCACGGAGGAACCAGCACCCAATATACTGCCTTCACCTCCTGCAAGTGAAAGTGTTAAGTGTTTGTAATTGTTGTTTATGTTGCCCTGACAGTCACTGTAGATGTATACTGACACCTAGTGGTGCAACATTATCCAAAACACTAGTTTTAGATGTTGTGGGGTAATTTTGGACTAGCAAATAGCAGGATAGCCTAAATAACATAATTTTACCTGCATCACTTATGTGAGAGGTTCTTCCGCTTTAAATTCACTCACACTAGGCCTGTTTTATTTGCTCTAATAAAAATACGTTTAGCCTACAAAAAAAAGTTAATGTGTCAAAATGACTGTCTAATTTGACATAAGAGCTAAAATAAAATTTGATGGCAAATTTCCAGTTAACATGCCCAATGACCAGCATGATCAGCTAGAGCCAGATGAGATGTTGGCTCCAGAACTTGCTTATAAGCCCTGATTGTAGGTAGACAACAGTCAAAATAATAATTGATTCATTCATTCATTTTCTTTTCAGCTTAGTCCCTTTATTAATGTTTTATGCAGCGGATGCCCTTCCAGCTGCAACCCATCACTGGGAAACATCCATACATTCTCATTCACACGTCTTTGGACTTGTGGGGGAAACCGGAGCACCCGGAGGAAACCCACTCCAACACGGGGAGAGTCAAACTCCACACAGATATGGCAACTGACCCAGCCGAGGCTCGAACCAGCGACCTTCTTGCTATGAGGCAACAGCACTACCTACTGCGCCACCGTGACGCCCAAAATAATAGTTATGTGATTATAATTATATTAATTCCAAATATAAAAAATGTAACTAATTCTGCATCTAGGCTATTTTTGGGTGTGCCAGCCATCACTGTAGGTGGCCCCGGTACACTCTGGCACACTTGAAATTGTTTTAGCATGATTTAACACAATACAAACTTTCAGCATTTAATGCATGCACGTTGCTAGCATCCTTCAACAATAATCTGTTGAAGGCTATTATGTTTGATTTGTTTGCATATTTCTGTCAGTTTTAAAGTGTTCAAGAGTGTGCATGTGTGTAATGCACCTGAGCTTCCGCCCGCAATTCTCTCGAAGTCATAAGGGTTGTTGGTGATGCCATAGAGGTGGTTGTGGGACTCAAGCCACATACAGAGCTCACTGCAGTTTGTCACGCCCAGAGGAATCGCTCCTGCTCTCTTTAACAGTGCAACAGATGGGGCATCTGCCCCTGAAACCAGATCCCGCCGGGTCAGTAGCCCTGTCGAGTTAGGCATGCCTGTCACGAGAGAAACAGAAAGTGTCATACAGCAAAAGCAGACATTAAGCAATACTTAAATTTATCCATCCATCCATCTATTCATTCATTTTCTTTCAGCTTAGTCCTTGATTTATCAGGAGTTGCCACATCGGAATAAACCGCAAACTGCTCTGGCATTTGTTTTAATGCGGATGCCCTTCCAGCTGGGCACCGTGCTGGGAAACTACTTCCTTCCAAAATTGCAAATTGACTTCATGTGCTAATTTAAAATACTGCATAAAACATTTGCAAATAAAACACAATAATTCATAATTTAACAATTATAGATTGATTTATGAATAATAGATATTATAATGATAAATATTATTTCTGCAAATGAGCAATCAATTTATCTCTTATTTGACTAAACTGTCCACATATGTATATTATGCACATCTTTAGAATTTCTGTGAATCTTGATGTGTTATTTTTATATAGAATCCTATAATGTGCATAAAAATAAGTGGACGGAAAGCAGACACTCTAAAATATTCTAAAAAGAGGATTTCTTAGAAATAATGAACCTTGCAGTGCAAAGGCCTCTTTAACAGTGATGGGTACTCCAAGCAGAGGTAGTCTGTCCTCCAACACGTCCTCTCCTCCAGTCTCCTCTTCTATTAGCTTGTCCACCTGAGCAGCCTCCTGAAGCGCTGCAGAAAACCTGAGGAAATCATCATTTGTGTTCAGGATCAGAATGGAAGTAGATTCATTTTCCCTTTTGAAGTCCCTCACCTGTCCTTCACCATGGCATTGATAAGTGGATTGACCTCCTGAATGCGGTCAATGTAGGCCTGGACCACTTCCACACTCGTAACCTGAAGACAAATTGGAAGAAAATCACTGTGAGTTTCAACTGCACAGTGAACTGGACGTCACCCCATAATGTGTGTGGGTATTTAACTGAAAGATAAACACAGATGCACATTCAAAACTTACTTTGAGTTTGAATAATTTACATTTTGGTTAGTTGAATCTAAAATGTATATTTAAACTGTGTTTTTTAAAGCATTTGTTTTGCTTTTGCTCAGTCTTTGATGTGTTGTATATGACCACACACATATATCAGTCTTATCTTCACCTAAACAGTGAAATCATATCTGAAGAGAAAAACAGCTGATAAAACAGAGATCGAGACATGAAACAAAAATATGGAGGGCCAGAATCAGTAAAAAATTGCTAAAACGCCAGCTCTGGTGAAATACAGTGTTCTGAACTATGCCTTGCTTCCTTTTGTTATCGCGGGTCATATTTTGAAATCACTAAATATTCTAAAAGTGCACTAAAAGGATTTATATACTTATTTATTGATTGGTTGACTGGCTGATACCAATATCGATTTTAATAATTAAAGAACCTGCAGGCTGATTCCAATATTGCTACTGAAATGTGTCATTTGCTCACACTTTTGAACTTTACTCTTGTGTTGTTACATGTTTATTAAATAATCTGTTTGTAATGCCTTGCTTTTTCATGCTGTAATCGAGGTTTTTTAATCCTTGACTTTAGCCAATTTGGTGAAGTTTTTTTTCTCGCCGCTGTCGCCACTGGCTTGCATGGTTTGGAATTTGTAGGGCTGCGCATCGTTGGATTACTCTTCAGTGTTTGAACTCTCAGCAGTGAATATTAAACCACACTGAACTGAGCTACACTGAACTAAACTTAAACTCTGAAAACCGGACTGACACTGTTTCAATTTACTATAATCCATGTGAAGCTGCTTACAATCTACATTGTAAAAGCGCTATACAAATAAAGATTAAATTAATTGAATTGAATTGAATTAATCAATTTTAAATTAATCAAACTTCAGCTTATAAATACTGACAGCTGATACCTCTGTGCACAATTGATGTTATTTATTAATATTTTTTTGTAACACTACAATAACAGAACATGAATAATGGGTCAATATGTAAACTAAACATTACTTAATTATGAACTAATGATGAGTTAATGCACGCTAATGAAGAACTAACTTTACTACAACATGAGTCACATGAGTTCGTAACGACTACCTTATTTATTTGTTAGTACATGATTGTTTGTTAATTAATGTATTGATTACCATATTAGTTTATGCTTAATTTAACTATCATGAACTCATGATATGTTAATGTATAATTATATTATGACTTTATTTGGAGAAGCACATCATCATTAACCCATTCTTAACTACATGAACTCCTAATGCACATCTAACACGTTTAAACTGAATAACAGTACAAAAGTGTTCAGTCAACATCAACAAGCTCAAACACAGGATAAACAGTTTAAACACAGAAGTTCATGAGCAGTTAAGGATGAGTTAATGGTGATGTGCCTCTCCAAGTAAAGTCACGACATAACTGTACAATGACAGCTCATGAGTTCATGTTGGTTACATTTAGCTCAAACTTAAATGTTAATTAAAACATTAATTAACAATCATGAACTAAGAAGTAATTAAGGTAGCCGTTTTTCATGCTTGAACTCATGTGACTCCCCAGCAAGCACTTTTTGTTTCTAAAATGTGTCTAATAGATGTCTAAACATAGTCATATTGGCTAAAACAAGGAATTTGGGCTGTCTGTAAAAATCTAAGGTAACACTTTATAATAACTACACGCTATGAATCATCTATTAAGCATTAGCAAATAGTGAATTCATTATTTGTTAATCATTAACACTACATTATTAAACGTTAGTAAGCAGTTTATACCTGCAGCTACAAATGCTCTATTCTTGACTTAAAAGTACATTTATAATGTGCTTAATAATTGTGTTTTCATACTTTGTTAAGGATTCATTTTTCATGACTAAATTAAGTATCGCAATATTTACAATCCATTTGTATTTAAGAATAGTTTGTATAAAGCATGTATTAACATACATAGTAACCATTAATATATGCCTGAAAAATACAATATATAAATGTTGATTTGAATAGTTTATTAATCGTTTACTAACTCATTCTGAATGATCTTAAAAACCACCAACTACTCTTAAATACAAATGGTTTGTAAATAATGCAATACTTAATTTAGTCTTGAACAATTAATCAGTAACAAATTATGAAAGTACAATAATTAAGCACATGTAATTAAACAAATGTACTTATAAGTCAAGAATAGAGCATTTGTAGCTGCATTAATAAACTGCTTACAAACGTTTATTAATGCAGAGTTAATGATTAACAAATAATGAATTCACTTGCTAATGCTTACTAGATGATTCATAGTGTGTAGTTATTATAAAGTATTACCAAATCTAATAGCCTGAAGTTAGACTAGTCGTCAAGGAGACAGAAATGAATGACTACACATATTAAGTATTTTCTGTTTATTTGACGACTAGTCTAGTTTTAGGCTATTCTTGGATGTCTATTAGATTTTCACAGACAGCCCAAGTTTAGCCTTAGTTTTAGCCAAGCTGTCTACGTTTAGCTGTCCGTTAGATGTCTACTAAACAAAATTGTTTGCTCTGTCATGTTGTAGTTAATGTTAGTTCAACATTAGCTTGCGCCTTAACTCATCATTAATTCATAAAAACTTAATGTTTCATTTACATATTAATACATCATTATTCATGTAGGCCTACTGTTATTGTAAAGTGTTTTATTAAAACAAAATGGGGAACTTGGAATAAAGCCCTTTAAAACATACAGAATGTCTGGCTGTTTCAATAGACCTATAGGGGACTTTATATGAGCACTTAAGCCATAAACAATATAGCTATTGACTTCATAAGTGCTGTTGACCTTTGTACAGCCTTGAAAAACTCGTGAATTCCTCTAAACTATTAGTGCCAGAGTAAACACGCTTTCCACTCTGATTACCAACATTGAGAACGCTTAACGGTGTTCAACAAACTGTGATGTTAATAAACAAGGCTGTAATAGAAAACATGAAACTGGGTCTTTTAAAGAAACAACTACAGCTCCCAGCATTCATTACAAATTCACCTTGTCGCATCTCTTCCACATGAGCGGTGCGAAATGACATCTTTTCGGTGGCGTTATTCAAAGTGTTACTACCATGTTATGACCGATATGCTGTCAGTTGTAATAAACAGAACCTGTGGAGTTGTTAAAACATATCTTACTTCCTTCCGGCGAATCTTTCGGGCAAGCTGCATCGCAGAGAGCAGCAGAAGTGGGTTAGTGATGGGTGGGAGTCTCGAAACTCCATGTCGCTGCTGAGGTGCAAATAACTTAAAAGCGGCGAATAAAATCCACACCACAGCTCGAAGCAGGCGACCCAAAAACCGCTCGAACCGGGTCAACGCCATCGTCACTGGGCAGCAATAATGACACCAGCACAGCGGTTGTCA
>CAIGQQ010031529.1:390098-414108 GCA_903798035.1 Danio albolineatus
TGTCTTTGGACTGTGGGGGAAACCGGAGCACCCGGAGGAAACCCACGCAACCACGGGGAGAACATGCAAACTCCACATAGAAATGCCAACTGGCCCAGCCTGGGATCGAACCAGCGACCTTCTTGCTGTGAGGCGAACGTGCTAACCACTTGGCCACCGTGGCGCCAAGAAATGTGATGTAATAAGTAATTCATTTGTTCTCAACAAGTCATATTAGTTACATTAGTTGTATTTGTACAAGGCCTATGTTTGTCCTTTAGTTAGTTTTTCCATAACAAATGCCAAAATTGAATCTAATTTTATTATGGGTAACAGGGTTGTTATGATCAAGGATCTTACAGATAATACTGTTCTTATTATTCATTAATTTTCTAGTCGGCTTATGCCGAGTTCAGACTGCATGATTTTCAACGTAGTCGTGTCACAGATGTTTTCACACTGCATGACTATCTGGGTCAGCGTTTCATCGCAGCTTTACACTGCAAGATGGATCGGCGACAGGGAGTTTCACACTGCATGACTTCAAAATAGGAAGAATCGCAGACAACTTTGTCCAAACTACGTCTCACACCCAAAAACACTTAGTATATCTTTTGTTATGAACTACATAACGAGAAAGAAGTCTTTAATGGGGTAGAAAATGCATATTTGCTCACCTGGCTTTAAAGGGAATTAGCAAACTCTCCTCAACTTTTTTTTTTTTTTTGACCGGGTTGGGTTGTGATATTGCTCAAATGACACGTTAAACAGACACGGGAGCTCATGCCACATTTACACTAATTTTCCGCCTATTTCTTGTGTCCGAATAAACTGAAAACGTGCGCTTTTAACTTCTCCCTCAACCTCCTGCTGGCCTGCAGGTACCCACACTAGTGAATGCTGCTCTCTGATTGGCTGTAGGCGATCACTGATGTTATGTTCAGTCAAAACTCATTTCACAAGGCATGATTTGAATCGCCGACAGCTCCAGATATTCAGCATGCCAAATATCTCCCGGGCATCGGCGACTCATCGGTGATTCTCTCAGATCGCGTCTTTGATAGTTCATATTGTGTGATTGTCACTTGCGTGCACAAGCACCGATTTGCCTGTGATTTCAGGCATTTGCCGGCGATTTCTCAAAACGATGCAGTCTGAACTCGGCATTAGTCCCTTTATTAATCTGGGGTCGCCACAGCGGAATGAACCGCCAACTTATCCATAATATTTTTACACCCTTCCAGCTGCAACCCATCACTGGGAAACATCCACACAAACACACTCATTCACACACATACACTAGGGCAGGGGTGTCCAGACTCAGTCCTGGAGGGCCGGTGTCCTGCAAAGTTTAGTTCCAGCCCCAATCAGACACACCTGGGCTAGGTAATCAAGCTCTTACTAGGCTTTCTAGAAACATGCTTGCAGTTGTGTTGATGCAAGTTGGAGCTAAAATCTGCTGGACACCGGCCCTTCAGGACCGAGTTTGGACAGCCCTGCACTAGGGCTAATTTAGCCTACCCAATTCAACTATTGTGCATGTCTTTGGACTTGGGGGGGAAAGCGGAGCACCTGGAAGAAACCCACGCCAACACGAGGAGAACATGCAAACTCCACACAGAAATGCCAACTGACCCAGCCGAGGCTCGAACAAGCGACCTTCTTGCTGTGAGGCGATTGTGCTACCCACTGCGCCACCGTGAGGCCCCCGTTTTTATTAATGAAAATAAATTTACATCTGTATCCCTACATGTTACTGTCAGATGTGCATTTCTCAAACATTTCAAAATTACATTAGCAGTACTACCAAATCATAGACTGGTCCCATGATCATTAACAGAACTTGTATTTGGTCGAATTTCAATGATCTCCAATGTTACAGTGGAGTTTTCCACTCAACGCAATGTGAGGTAGCAATAATTTCTGCTTATACACAGTAAAAAGTGCTGGGTTCCACACAATTCCTTCAGGTTGTCCCAACACAAATCAATTAAGTGAACTTAATTGTTTTTACAAATTTAAGTGATTGAACATAAACCTATTAAACCAACTGAACAAAAAACAAAACACAACCAGGTCATCTGTTTCAGCTCATTTAACATCATTAGTTTGAACAAGTTAATACTACACCTCATCTCTGTTCTCTGCAGGGATCTTCAATATTCTGGGTCTGCCAGTGACCCAGTGTCCATTAGGGCTGAGTGCGGAGGGTTTGCCCCTGGGTGTACAGATCGTGACAGGTAAATTGCAGGACCGTCTCTCTTTGGCTACTGCCCTCTACTTGGAGAAGGCTTTTGGTGGCTGGAGGGAACCAGGAAAGATAACACAGCCTTAAATCAGTTCACATCCGCAACAACAGGACCACATAACCAACATCACACATATCGTACACATATTCAATATGTGGAACCATCCAAAGCTTCGTTACATTTATTCTTCCTTACAGAATGCATTTTAAATAAACTGACTTGTTTAAGTATGTTTAGACATATTTAGTTTTACTTCATATTGGTTATAAGAAAGCTTAATTTATATATAAAAAAAGAGATTTACAATAGACACTTTACTACTACAGTATGGGAAAATTACTGTATTTCATTTCATAAGAATACATTTAGGTGTTTTTTTAATTTACTTTCATGCACTTAAACAACGATGCTTGAATGCATTTGAGCTGCTGATTTCTTGTAGCAGGCTTTTCAAGAGCAGGCTCTTTCTTGAGACAAATCTGTTTAATGTTTAGAATATATTTTGCCATAAACAGGTTTTAGAAAAAAAATTCTTTAGAAGAAAGTTGTTGACGTTAAACAATCATTTAAAGGTATATTTTATAGCTTTTTAAATGACGGGGGAATTGGTGGACCTTTGTTTTCTTGGCCTTTATTACTTATATTTTGTTGTTGGTTTCTCTGAAAACCCAATATTTTGTAATGTGCTGATGTAATTAATAACATGCCTAAGCAGTAACATTAAATAAAAAGACCTGTTTTGATGTGATTTTCCCTAATGTCGAGTTTGAACACAATCTCCAGCCATAAAGAAAAGCTTTGTTGAAGAACGTGTTCTATGCACCATGACGTCTACACATTCACATACACTACAGATGACATAACATTGTATATAAAGAAATACATATATTTAAATGCCACATGAATAAAAAACTAAAGTAAGCTATTTAAGTGATGAGGAATAAGAGGCTGTCACATTGTGAAAGTACTCTTAAAATTGTACACCTAATATTTCATTTAACAGTTTTTTAGTAGTTTAGTCATTTCAGTAGAAATCTTTAGTTTAGTATATTTTTTCTTTACATTTTGCTGAGTAGAAAGTAACTTAAAATGAAAATTACATAGATAGAGCATTGAATAAAAGAAGTGGTATTATATATTATTGAATATTAGGGTTTGAGGATTTTAACTATATTTGGAAGCTGTCACATGTTTTAGATATGCATGTACAGCTATGGGGGAGAAAGAAATCACTTTCATATTCTTAGACTGTAAAACCCGACTGTCAACTTTCTCAAATGAAATCAGTGTAGTTAACTCAAAATTTACTGAAAGTTAATTCCACTCATTTGAAAAGAGTTTTGAACTCAGTGTTGAAGGTAATGAGTTCATTAAATACCTCATTACTTCAACTTAAATGGAGTAAGTTCACAGTACTTATATATATTAGTTTTTTTTATAACTCAAATGGTTTGTACATTAGCAATCAGTTTCCTCAAACGATTTGAGCTGACTTAACTTATTGGGTTTTACAGTACTCGGTAGGGCAGTGCAATTAATTGCAATCGCAAAAAGCACATGCAATTTTTAAATCGCGAAGGCTGCAATTTTATCTATTAATTTATTTAGATTTTTATTCAGAATCACGTTCTTGTGCGCATGATTTTAATATGTTAACCAATCAGAGCTGACGCAGTACACCGGGCAATTACAGCTAAGCTGAGAGTGAGAAAGATGTTAACCAATCAGAGCTCATGAAGAAGTTGAGCGGGAGAACCGAATAGGTGGTTTGGATTTACACTAGTTTTTATTTCTTGTTATGACTAGAATTGAGGTTAGTTCATCTTTATTTCTTCATGTTGTCTGTTTTTAAGACAATTTATTACAGTTTTGTTTATCAAGCAGTTAGTGCTACTGTGTACAGTATGTTTTTAACTAGAGGTGAGGTTTAGTTAAAGAGTCCATATGGTGGGTTGAGAACGGTTAAATTTCACTTTTTGAAGTCCCAAACAACAGGATGATATGTATGCAAGGTTAAAAAACACTTTCGATGTCTTATAATATCTATTTATTTTTACCTCATTTTCCCACCGACTCCCATATGAATCGTCTGAGCGAGTCTTTTTCCCCAAGCACCTCCTTTCCGTGACGCTACCACGTCACGTCACCACGTCACGTCCTTTACGTGACAGCAGCCCAATGCCAGAACATATTGAAAACAAATTACTGCTTTTGTACAACAGCGTATTGCTATATTCTTCATCATAACAACAAACATTCAGTAATAATTAACACTTCATGGACTATTGTAAGCCAACAAATAGTTTCATTCGGCAGTAAGCTAAATGGCTACCGCTACATGCTGCACGGAGCAAACACAATACAGACAACTACATCCATATTTACCTTGTTACAGTGAACAAGACTGGAAGAACATGCTGGTCCAAATAAACTGGGTATTGATCCATCCTTTAACAACAACCGTGCAACAAATCCCGCGCTGTAAGCTGGTAGATTTGTGTAGCTCTCTTCAGAGAGATGACGTGAACACAGCACCGTGTTGGGGATGTAATTCTCAGGTATTTTACGAAAAAAACCTCAACCACTCCAGGTAGGGAAAAGAGGTTTCCAGGTAGGGAAAATAACAGCTTTTCCCGCGCACTTCAGAGCATAGCGTCTGCGGGTCATGATTTAACCGGAATGCCGATAAGTTTAGTAAAGTTAGCAGCAGTCGTGTTTTCCGGATCAATAACTCATGACCGAAACATTGTTCCTACACAAATAGCACCTCTTTTCAACCGTCGCAATGTATACAATCACCTACAACCTTATTTTCCTAAAAATGAGCTTTGCCTATGCGCTGGACGCATTATATTAAACTCTGTGCAGGCGGCAGAGAGACCGGTCCTTAGGGACCATCTACAAAGAGCAAAACGCGAAAACCAAAAGCTGTCAATAACTTCTCTCTAAATCTTTATACTGCCATCAAACAGTATAAAGATTTACTTAGATATTACTCAGATCACACGTCACTGCTGTCCCGCTGGTTATGCGGTTATTCTAGCCGGTTATGCTACAACACTTACTGCAATACAGTGCTTGTTGTCTTCCACTTTTCCTTCCTGTCTGTGGGCGGGGCCGGGCAGTTCAAATTTCCCGGGTCTGCGCGCGCAACTATTATGTTTCGCGTTGACGTCAAGCCGAAACGGCTAAAGACTCGTTCTAATAACGATTCATTTAAACAACAATGAGTCGACTCTTTTATATATGAATCAATCGTTTTAAACACTTTGCACTTTCAGATTTAAGCCTTAGCTGGACATTTCACTTTACTTAGAGCTGTGTAACACACTGCATGGAAGGTCATTTTCAAAAATCCATAATATGGGCTCTTTAATATTAATTTAATATTGTCTGTTTTAAAGACAATTTTACCACAATTTTATTTATTAAACTTAATACTATGTTATTTCATTATGAAATGTTTTGTTATGCACTTCTTGTGCTCTGAATACATTTAGAATGTGTGTATGTAGCTTGTTTGAAAAAGCAAAAACAGTTTCCAAAATCGCAAATAAAATCACAATCGCAATATTCATTCAAAAAAAAAATCGCAATATGATTATTTTGTCCATATTGCACAGCCCTAGTACTTGGTTAGTACTAGTTCTCTTCATTTATTGGGTTTTACAGTGCTCAAAATGCTTTATTTACTTAAATGGATTAAGTTCACAGTACTCATTAGGATTAATTTTTAAACTTAAATGGTTTTTTAAAATCGGTTTCCTCAAATAGTTTGACTTAACTTAAATTTTGGGGTTTTACAGTGTAGTTTCTCTGGATTTTGTTGAAGTTTGAGAGCTTAAGGTCAATGTTATTATTCAATTTATTCTAAGAAACATTTTTTAGAATAAAATACATATTTTTGGATTTTCTTTATCTGTTTTGTAAAAATACATATAAACATATCTGAAAACATCACTTGCCAATGCCATTTTTTATTTTATGAAAACAATGAAGTCATATCAGTAGTTTAGTCTGTAGAATACAATAAAAACAGAACAACAAACCTGTTGTGTAAATCCAAAAAAATTGCTATACACACACACACACACGCACACACACACACACACACACACACACACACACACACACACACACAATTTCCTGTAGACTCAATTACAGCAAAATCACTGTATTCATATTTACAGCACCATTTATCTTACTGTATATGTATTTATAGTATTGTATATCTTTACACTAAAATATACAGTCATTTTCAGAATGAAACCTTAAAATACAGTAGCATACATCATAACCGTGCTGCACTAAAATACAGTTCATATTACAGTCAAATACTGTGTAATTTACAAATATTCTTAACAGTGTGAATATATTAATACCAGCTGAACAATAAAGTTCATTCATTCATACATTTTCTTTTCGGCTTAGTCCCTTTATTAATCTGGGGTGGCCACAGCGGAATGAACCGCCAACTTATCCAGCATTTGTTTTACGCAGAGGATGCCCTTCTAGCTGCAACCCATCTCTGGGAAACATCCGTACACACTCATTCACTCACATACACTACGGACAATTTAGCCTACCCAATTCACCTACACCACATGTCTTTGGACTTGTGGGGGAAACCGGAGCACCCGGAGGAAACCCACGCAACCACGGGGAGAACATGCAAACTCCACACAAAAATGCCAACTGACCCAGCCGAGGCTCAAACAAGCGACCTTCTTGCTGTGAGGCGAACGTGCTACTCACTATGCCACCGTGGCGCCCAACAATAAAGTTATTTTGGGTAAAATTATTATTAATAATATTATTATTAATTTTTATAGCCTTAATTCAGTGAGTTAGGTAGTGACTGGTTTGTTTTGCCTCTGCTACACCGGTAATCTTCCATGTTTTAAATCTATTGGTTCTTTTTTCCTCCATTTCACTTGTTTCTTTGCCCAAAGCTGACATATGAAACAAATAATAAACAAATAAATGAAACGTCTCCACTTTATGATCAGAGCTCTAGATCTGCAGACTGATTAGATACGAGAGTCTCATCAAGGTTACCAACACTAAACATGCTATTTATAGTCTTTCTGGAAATCTGGCTTGACTTTTAAATTGAACATCAGGAGGCGACAGGCTCGTGCTTTAGCACCTGATGTTTCTGCAGTCCTCTTTGTTTCTTAAGTGTTATGATGACATGCAATTATGACGATACACCAGCATGGGTTTTCATTTATCCAGGTTTTTGTAAAAAGTATCATGTTATTAATTTATAAGCAAATGGATGTTTGTTGAGGTCATTTCACCAGTCATCCATCAGTTGGAATACATATTTACTGAAGCATTAACTTAACAATTTCAGTGTTTCATATAAAAAACAAAACTAGCATTACGTTGGTGCTTCAGTCAAATGTTTAGCCGAATACATCTATTATTATATATATTCTCATATGACCTTTAAGCAGTTCTACATAGAAGGCTTCCTCTCAAAAAGATGCACACATAAACGCCTGGAATATATGAATAACTATAGCCTGGATGAAGGAGGCAGTAAAACGAGACGGACGGAGGCTGTGTTTTAGTATCTGTGGCAACATCGTATACTCAGACACTTCAAAGAGCAGGGCTTAATTATTCCAGACCGCTACAACGCACTTATCGCCATCATCTCATGCATTTTCATCAGTGTTCAAAGAAAATGATTGAATGGGATGGAATGAAACATCACAGAACAGGCAGAGTGAAATTGAAAGCCATTCAAAAGAGCACGAAAAAAGCAGCTAATTGGACTACACATGCGAATTACTGATCTGTGTGCATATTAGCATTCTTCCATGATAAAAATACACACATGCTTAATTAAATGTGAGTATTAATGTATCATTTTTTCATCGCTTAACTTGTTTTGACTTTTTTATGGGCTATTTTGGACAAACCTTTCACTGCATGTGGTATTAAGTAGTTTAACTTAAATGTTAGTGATTTAGCATCAGTGTTTGTTGTTTGCTTATTATTATTAAAAAAAGTTAATTTGTTGACAAATGTTTATGCGAGCAGTGTTGCCAACTTAGCAATTTTGTTGCTAGATTTAGCAACTTTTCATACAACTCTAGCAACTTTTTTTTTCAAAAAGCACCTAGCAACAAATCTAGCAATTTTTAACATTCATTTGGCTACTTTTAGCAATTTTTAAAAAGTGACTCGAAAGAGCAGCGGCTGCAGGCTTCACTCAGTAGAGTAAATCTAGCTCAGATTATCATAACTGTTCATTTACTGATATTTGTTCACATATTTGTTGGTAACTTACGTAGCAATAAACTTCAATAGTGCTGTAATTGTTGTCACTTCCACTAATGTGTTAACAAGTTAAAGCGAGTAACTACACAAGCTGCGTTGGTTAAAAGAACATAACTGTTCATTATCAGTGTTATATTTAAAAATAAAACATTCTTACCAAAAAGTGTTTGTATTACTTTGACTATATTTTTCACACAAATCTAAATGGACATAAGTAATGTTTTAGATGAGACGGCCAGTCAATCTGGGAAAACATTAATTGTTTTGTATAACACATAAAGATGTAGTTGAGTTGCGAATACGCAATGACGTGATCAAGCAGAGTAATATGTTAATAAGAACCTATTTATTGTGCATCTGGATGTAATGTTTTCATATAATTTATTCCATGGTCTGTTGAAATTCTTGATTCTGATTGGCTGGAGGGTGTGGTATATTTCGTTGAAACGCACAGGTAGTTCCAGTCAGTTTTGATCACAGTTCAAAATAAATGCGCTTCTCCCAAACGTTTACAGTTACTATAGCAACTCGCATGTGCTGCACATGAAACCGATGAGGGCTATTAATGGCGGACGGGAAATCCGCAAAATTAGAAAAATACTCATAAACTACGCCAAAAAATGAAGTTTTAAGAGTTTTTCAAGCGAGAATGTAGTTATTTTAAAGGCAAATCGGCAGTTTATGTGTATGGATAGCGCGTCTTTAAAAATGTAGAAAGCGGCGGTCAGCGGCAGCTCCGCGAACGGCTCCCCCCGAGGGAAGCTTCGTGTCGGCCAGAGAATCTCCGGTTCTACGCCGCTGGATCTAATTTCTTGCATCTCTGTTGTTAAAACGGGATATATAATTAATCTTTGGTGTATCTAACAGTCAGTCTTTGGACATTTGAACCTATTATTTTTTTCTCAGGTGTATTTTTTTTGGCAGATCACAAAGATAAGTTTCATAATTAATCTATGACCCTAAAAAAAGTAATATTACTCTGATTCTGCGTGTTTGGCTGATTGCTGTTGTTTTAAATAAATAAAGCAGAATGTTCTCCTACTTGTCCCGATATGTGTTTCTTTTCCTAAATTTCCCTACATATGTAACAGCAGAGATTTCTGAAATAGGCTCTGGCTGCTTTCTCTTCATAATACGTATTCCTAGAGCGTATTTAATTGATATGGTTCTTTTTATAAGTATAATAATATTAATATTGTATGTTCATTATGAAATGTAAATCGTAGCCCAGCTTTCGCAGTATAAATGTTAAGAGATATACATACAGATCCTCCCTCATCCCCTCATCAGAGAAGTGATATGTAGAAAGTAGACAAAAGAAACGTGTGACTGGGAATGTGACTGGAAACACACTCCAGGTGTGACTGGGAATGTCTTATTTTTCAACCTGTCATCGGACTGATGAAAATCGCATCTTAATCATATTATCAGGTATAAACAGCATGCAGATGCTCTCTCTCTCTGTCAGCCTGTCACAGCTGATTCAGTGGAGGCACTAGAACATCTAACATCTAAAAACGGACAAAAATTAGGACAAATATTGCCCAGCAAAGAGAAAAACTAGTTTAAATATAGACCTACCTTGGCAAATGACCATGGAATAAGCGGGATAATCAATGGCTTGCCGTGCATTAAAGGATTTTAATCCTCCGCTGCGCGTCGTGTGGTCCTTTGCCTCCACGTTGTGCATTAAAATCCTTTAACACACGGCAAGCCGTTGATTATCCCTTACATAATATACACGGCGCCTCAGAGAGTAGATACATGATGGGCTTACGTTTGTCAGATATTACGTGATGATGTCACTGATATGCAAATTAGTGTGTGACGTCATCTGGCAACATTTAGCTACTTTTCGAGCAGGCTTTAGCTACTTTTCATTGGAAATAGTTGGCAACACTGTATGCGAGTTCAGTAATTTTTTTCTAATACTTAGTAACATAGGAGTTGCCGCAGGCCGCTAAAAGTGTTATTGATATAAATTTATACAGTTGATTAAGTTAACAAGTGAATTGTCAGTCAGTGTGGCGAAAATATGTTCATGCGAATTTAAAAGTGGTCAGCAGTTCTGCTTTCATCACAGAATAAACCCATGCAAATCCCAAATAATAAATATTTCGGCTGGTTTTACCAATGTCAATTTTAAAACTTTTTATATAAATTTAGAGGCCTAAAGAACAGTTTCTGCCAACACTGAATTGAACACTGTACAGTATGTTGATTGTATGTTTGTTATGGATCAAAAAATGAATTAGCAACACTTCTAAGTTTGAAAATACAACTTAATTCATCTTTTTCTCTATATTGCTTTTATTTTTACAATGTAGATTGTGTCAAAGCAGTTTAACGTAGAAGTTCTAGTAAATTAAAACTGCTTCAGTCCAGTTTTCAGAGTTAAAGTTCAGTTCAGTTCAGTGGTTTAATTTTCACTGCTGAAAGTCCAAACACTGAAGAGCAAATCCATCGATGCGCAGCTCCACATGTTACAAACCAAGCAAGGCAGTGGCAAGGAAGTAACTTCACCAATTGACAAAAGTGAAAGAAAAAAACCTTGAGAGAAACCAGGCTCACTTAGGTATGACCATTTCCCCTCTGGACAAACTTCTTCTGCAGAGCTGCAGGCTAGGAAATGGAGGCTGGAGAACGCTGGACACTCCAACTTAAAACAAATCTCTATTTCTTTTTAATTCAGTTTACTTTTATAAAGCATATTTTAATTTTCTCCAAAACTTTGAAATATGGAAATAACCTTCACTGCAACCACTGATATGCCACTTCAAAAACAGATTTTCTATTTCATTGTTTGCAGGATGAATAGGACAAAATTACATCACTTGGTGTCTTCAGTCCCTAAACATATTTTAAGTGTTGTGAAAAGGATTGGCAACGATACAAAGGGCTAAAAGCTTTACTGTTACAACTTTTTTTGAAATGTGTTGCAAGAACCCAAACTGGAACACATGTTAATTTGAAAAATAAATAAATAAATAAAATAAATAAATAATAATAAAAAAAGTCATGAAGGACACGTTAATATATAATGTGCTGTTCTATTTTCTGCTTTAGAGAAAGTTTTCAGTTTTAGATCACAATTAATACTACATTTATTCTTTCTGCATCTGATATCACTAAAATATATCTAGATTTTTTTTATTTAAAGGGACAGTTCACCCCAAAATGAAAATGTATTCACTATTTAGTTTATAAACCTGCTTTGACTATTCATTCTGTCATATATTTTGAAGAAACCTGTAACCATTGACTTCTGTAGTAGGAAAAACAAATATAGATATTCGTCATTCTTCAATATATTTTCATCTGTGTTCAACAGAAAGAATCTCTAAGAGCTTTTGAGCAAGTGAAGGGTCAGTAAGGGATGACGGAATTTTCAATTTGGGGTGAACTATGCCTTTAACTTTGTCTGATCAAATGGATTTAACGAAACTGTAACAACTGCTAAAAACAGATTTTAGAAAAGAACATTTTACAAAAGGGTGCAAAACCTACTCCCACATGAGAGAGTCCTCAACAGTGGGCCATTTGTGGCCTGTTGTCCAGCCAGCGGAGCGCTTTTATGGGCAGGGCTTTGTGAATGAAGCGATGCTGTGAAACTCGCTCTTGAGGAGGTCCATTTCTGGGCGAGCGCGTTGAGGAAGGTTTGTTCTCCGAGCTCGAGGCAGCAGTAAAGCGATAAAATGATCGTCGTCATCGAAGACCAGGTAAGAGCGTCCCTTTAATCCAACAGTCACTCGTCTGAAACTTTATTGTCGAAAAATGATCAACAATATCACGCGGTATGACTGAGGAGGACACGTTTTGCTGAGTAACTGCACGAGAGAGCCTGTAACTGCTCGCTGTCATCACGACAATTTCAGAGAAGTTTATTTAAAAATTCACCAGCTGTGTATGAGAACTCATAACGTATTAATAGGGCGTAAACTTTAATAATAGCTCAATTCAGAATGCAATGAGGAATATACGTTAGTTAGCCTATCCGCTAACCAGTTTTTAACAGCGGCTCATTCCTATCCTAACGCTCCCTAGCTAGCACTCAAAAACTAAATGGATGAATAATGAAATTCCTCATAATGCCGCTTTCTGTTATTCCGACTGCTACATTTCGTTATAAAACGATGAACCAGCGCATGAGAAACAGTCTTGCGGCAGCTGCCATGCCGCTTACATAACGTCCTGGTTGTGACCGAGAAAAGTGGTTTAAATGGACTGTTTTTAAGCGTGCTCTTGTGTGATCTTTCACTCTAAAATATTGAAGGTGTCACACTTATGTGTAGTTTTGTTTATTTCGGTCATTCGCGGCCTGATTGAGAGCAAGCGCGCCATCGGGTCACGTGGGTTGGACGCTTCTGAGTTTTTTCCTTTTTTTTTGCACAGCCGCATTTGAGCGTTTGCCGCAGTGAAAGAGGAAAGATGTTAAACTGCCATTATGGTTCTCCATAAACATGTTAATATTTGGTCTTTCTTAATTATTTTTTAAGTCGCCCTGATGTAATTTCACATATGTTCTAAATAAATGGCCTAAATAAATAAATAATTGGGAAAGCGTTCGTCTGTCGTGGTCTACCAATGTGGTGTCAATTTGTGTTTGAGGACATGTGGTAGTCGGTGTATACATAACATACACAATGACTTTTAAATAGCAGGAGATTCGAAAAAAAATTAATAAAAAAATTCTTGGTTACTGTATACACGCCAGTTAAGTGTTTGTAAATTATTAATAGATTTCATTTTCTAAGTAGAGCCGCTGACACAAATGTATTCTTGTCCTCTGCTTTCACCTATGAAAACTGCTACAAAACCCGTACAATCACGCTTTGTTCATTACCAAGCAGCAGATCTGACTGACCAGGGGTCTGTTCTTCGATTTGACACGATCCAGGATCATTTCGTTCCTCAAAACTCATCCGAGTTGTTGTCATAGCAACGCTCAGTTCTAGTAGCTCAAACCTGCTCGGGAGCAGGCTCATTTCTAGGGCCAGACGGAATCTGCGGACATTTTTTGCTAATTCTGCGGAGTATTTTGTTAAAAATCTGCGGATTTATGCGGAATGATTTTGGGAGTATCATAACTAAAACCTTAATATATAAAATAAAAAGTAATACCTTTTTAACTCGTATTTAATGTTTACAATGCAAATCCAATTAGATCAACTTTATTTTGTAAACAAAGCAAGTCTCTCGTTTTATATATCTACTAAAAGACAGAAAATAGGACTTTACAAACTGTATTGAAAATAAATCACATGAACATTTTCATATTAGTCAGTAATGTTACTGAAATTAATTTAAAAACTGAATAAATATAAATGTACACACATTTGCCCAAGTAAATAAACAGAATCAATGATGGCCTAAAAATCTGCGGAATTCTGCGGGCGCAGATTCCGTGTGGCCCTACTCATTTCATACAAACAGAATTAGATTGGGTCATTTGAAGCAAAGGTAATACTCAAAGTGTGTACCAAATGCTGCTATTTTCTTACAGTAGTATAGTAACCTATTGGTTACACTTGGGAAAATAGTAAAATAATTTTAAAAACATTATATATACACATTTAGAATTTATAATAATTATTAATATTTAATAATAAATAATATTTGTTTATATACATAAAAAAAGGGGGGTGGTTCTCCCCAAGGGGATCAAAGAGAACATTTATTATGGACTTTTTAGATACAAATGTGTACTATTTTAAGATACCGACCCAACTTTAGTACAATTTCTGTATGATAATAGACATGGCTTATATTCGACAGTTTTTTTATTTATTTTTATTTTTACAAAGGAATAGTAATGTATGCAGTCATGCACATGTTTTGACAGCTAATATTTACTTATTTAATTACTGATATCAAAATGCTTTTTGATGCAAAATTAATTTAAATTCCTTACGCCGATTAAGAAACTTAAATGTGCCTAGGCTACTAGGCTTTAATAAAGAAAATACGATCTAAAATGTAAATAAAATAAATTGCTAAATACTCTTGACACATAAAAGTGTAAAGCCTGCAGCCATGCAGATCACGACAAATTTAACAAACTGATTACTATGAATTTTATATAATTTTGCTCACATGAATAATTGAATATTGATCAGATGATGTCAGTATGCTGCTGTGCCGTCAGCCAATCTTTGCATTGCTGATCCTGATTTTGAGCATCGATAGATCTGTCCTTCACAACACACGCAGAGATCTCAGATCAGTTCATCCAGACATTTTAATCTGATTCGTGAACTTGTTTGAAGAACCAAATTAGCTAGAGATCAGTTATCAGTTATCATGACTAAAAGATCCAGGATCTGTCAAATCATCTTAGATCATTTAAGGTACGAAGAACTGACCCCTGATCTGTTTAGTGTCTACACTCTTACTTTCCAAAAGTTGATTGACAATAAATGCAAATCACATATTTAATATACAAATTGGATTTCACGGATATGAAACTGTGTCTTACATGAACATATATGTCAAAAGAAATCGCAAAAATGGCAGTTTACATAGTTTACATATACGTTTTCAATCATTAGAATTACAAATGCCCACGTCCAAATATATTGACTACAATTTCATATAAATTTTATGTATATACAGGGTTCCCATGCTTGAAAGTACTTAAAAGGGCTAGAATTCAAGAACACATGGATTCAAGGCCTGTAAAGTACTTAAAACAAACATAGGCCCTTGAAATTGCTTAAATTTGAATTTGGAATGAAATTTGTTTATAATATTATTTCAACAATTGATCTGAATTGTCAAAAGCAGAACAAAAAAAGATAGAAATTCTTTAATATCTTAAATTTAAATCTTCCGCGATAATACTTACAAAATAATGCACATTTTAGCAATATTTTAGAAACCGCATTTAAATAGCACCAGAACTGAGTTCAAGAAACCTCTTTAAACATGACTTTATAAAACAGTCAAAGTTTTTGAAAACTACTCTGACATTTTTAATGTAAATATTAAGTATAAGTTCCTTAAGTATCCTTAAGTACAGTAGGGACTTTCAGGGTGCTATATATGCTGAGGTATGAATCACGAAGGTGCTTGATTTAAAATTGATGGTGCTTTAAAAAGTCATTAAAACTAGATCTGACAATTCATCATTAAAACGGACAATTAATTAACATAATCACAATTGTTTCTATCATCAGCCAAATTTTATAATCATGACAACCCTAAGTAGAGCTACGTATGTTAATAACTCAACTCACACTGAAAATAGCACAGTGGAAAAGCAAACTGAGCCAAAATAAAAGAGCCAGTTCGTACCAAAGCAGTTTTTGTTAATAAACAGATGTGTAAAAAAACAAGGCAAACACATGTGAGCTCAATTGTAGGCGTGCTTGCATAAAGGACAGTATGCATGTACTGTTCTAAAGATGAAATTTACATCACAGACTAACTTGAGTACAGTTTGAGCTTAAGGGGTCTATAATAGCTCGTTTTAAAGAATAGCACATTGCATTACTGTTGACTGAACTCAAATTCACCATTTGTGTTTATCAGGAAGGCTTTGACGCAGCTTTGGCTGGGGCAGGTGATAAGCTGGTAGTGGTGGACTTTACAGCCACGTGGTGTGGGCCTTGTCAGAGCATCGCACCTTTTTACAAGGTAACCACTTACTTTATTTACAACAGTAGATTTATTGGGTCACTGGAAAGCACTTGGTTTACTTTCTTTCTTGTATTTTTCTCACATCTAGGGTCTGTCTGAAAATCCTGACTATTCTAATGTGGTCTTCCTCAAAGTAGACGTGGATGACGCACAGGTGAGTTTCCCCTTGTTTTAAACCTGTTTGAGTTTCCTTCCTCTTTAAAACGTAAAGTTATTAAGAATAGTGTTGGAAACATTAACTTTCATTGTACTTAATGTTTTCCCCCTTATTGTTCATGTCAATGGATACTAGAATTCTTCAAAATATCTTCATTTGTGGTCAAAAGAAATTCATTAGCAAATAATGACAACATTTTAAATTTATGGGTGAACTATCCCTTGAAATACACTGATGGCACTCTTATTGCAAAAATAAAGAGTTCCTACACTACTGCACACTAGATGGACACTTGTTTTCCCTCAAAGGGAAGAAAATTTGCAAGCACAATGATAGATTTCATTTGAACACACAAAAAACAATAGGTTTTTACATTTCCACTTCAAACTGTATTTAATTTAGATTTATTTCAAATATTGAATGAATACCAAATCAAGTTTTTGACCAGAATATCAGATAATATTAATAATAATTGTAAAAAATCTGCACAATGCTGGATGTTTTAAATGACCTTACTCTTCACGTATGAGCGAACGCAACCGCTGGAATCTCTTTGCCTCAAGACTGAAGGTCGCATTCACATCCAGAGATTTTAATGAATTATTTTTTTAAAATTTACATTTATATATTTATTTTAGCGACACGGTGGCGCAGTAGGTAGTGTTGTTGCCTCACAGCAAGAAGGTCGCTGGTTCGAGCCTAGGCTGGGTCAGTTGGCATTTCTGTGTGGAGTTTGCATGTTCTCCCCGTTTTTGCGTGGGTTTCCTCCGGGTGCTCCGGTTTCCCCCACAAGTCCAAAGACATGCGGTACAGGTGAATTGGGTAAGCTAAATTGGGTAAGCTAAATTGTCCCTAGTGTATGTGTGTGAATGAGTGTGTGTGGATGTTTCCCAGAGATGGGTTGCAGCTGGAAGGGCATCCGCTGCGTAAAACAAATACTGGATAAGTTGGCGGTTCATTCTGCTGTGGCGACCCCTGATTAATAAAGGGACTAATCCAAAAAGAAAATGAATGAATGAATGAATATTTATTTTTTTAAGGAATTAAAAGCATCTCATTATGCTGCTTTTTGCAAACTGCTTTTTTTCTCATTACATTATTCTTATGAATAGTCAGGAACGCATTGGTTTGTAGGGCTAATGGTTTGACCGTTTACTTCCATTTATTTCCGTTTACACTTACAACCATCTAAAACGTATTCCAGTATAAACACTAAACATTTAATTAGTTTAATAGAAGTGTGTGGTAGTCAATGATTAACCATTTTATTACATTTAGTCTGTTACTTGCTCCTGCTTTATGTAATTTACTCACAGCAACTGATTAAAAATGATTCCACCAAGTTTGTGTCTGGCATCCTGTACTTTTAAATATGGTTTTCACTTTAGTCTGTTTTTATAATTCAAAAGGTTACCTTGCAGTGTCGAATGGAGGACACCAAATATATTTCGTTCATAGAATCACAATCAGACTGAAACCGCTTTAGACAGAGCAAATTCAATAAGACCGTCTCATAGTAATTGAATATTTGGCAACCAGTCAGATCTCCACTCACAGCATGGGAGGAAGAGCTTTGTCTTTCATGCATCTATTGTTCATTTACTGCAACCGCGGCTTAAGCCTAAATCCCCTTTGGGTAAAAGAAATATTAGCACTCATGACCTAACAGTTTCTTTTTTGTTAGATGGCTTTTGTAACATGTATGGGCAAATACTTTGTGTGGTCATACCAGCCATTGCTTGTGTAACACAATGGGAGACATAGCAGGGATGTACTAGTTAAGAAACAAAAAGTTGCATCGGCAGAAAACATTTTGCAAGGACTGTAAAAAAACAAAAAAAGAAGGCTAATTAGTCCTTATAACTCATAATTTAGGGCAACACTGTGGCTCGGTGGTTATCACTGTTACCTCACAGCAAGAAGGTCACTGGTTCGAGTCCCTGCAGGGTCAGGTGAATTGAATAAACTAAATTGGCCGTAGTGTATGTGTGTTAATGAGTGTGTATGGATGTTTTCCAGTACTGGGTTACAGCTGAAAGGGCATCCATGGTGTTAAACATGCTGGATTAGTTGGCGGTTCATTCCGCTGTGGTGACCCCTGATGAACAAGGGGACTAAGCTGAAGGAAAATGAATGAATGACTCATAATTTACACCACAAGATGGCAGTGGATTAAACGTCATATGCTAAAGTTCTGTTCCATCATACACGTTTTTGCTTTCATTCATTACATTGATTCTAATATTTTATCAACGTCTTCTGTTGAACACCAAACAAGATATTATGAAGAATGTTGAAAAAAGCAGCCATTGACATCCGTAGAAGGATCAAAAAATACTGTGGAGCATTCTTCTGAAAATCTTCCTTTGTGTTCAACAGAAGAAAGAACAGAATAAATTTTTTGGGTGAACTAACCCTTTAAGGAGTATTGAAGTGGCGATGTTGTGTGTTTTTCAGGATGTAGCGCAGTCGTGCGAGATCAAATGTATGCCAACATTCCACTTCTACAAGAACGGGAAGAAGGTTTGTGCTCTTGTTTTTCCTGCGTAATGATTCAAGCTGAACTATTAATAGTCACATATCGACTTTTCAAAGTCCAAAATGTCTTCCTATGATACTGTTTAAATCACTTCCGGTTATTGTTTGGATGATCGAATCTGTTCTTCTGTTGCAGCTCGATGATTTCTCTGGGTCCAACCAGACTAAGCTGGAAGAGATGGTGAAACAGCACAAAGACTGAGTCGGATGTTACACATTCATAAGTGTTTCCCGTGCAGCCTGATCTCCAGTTTTACTAATAATAACTCCATATATTTGTGTGTTATTCATTAATGAACTGTCATTTCACAGCCGTTTTTGCAGGTCAGAATCTGCCTTACACAGTCGGTCATTCATTTCCATTATGAATAATTACCTCTGTATGTTCCTGTGTGTTCACACATAATGTCTTTTTTTCCAAGACCAATAAACACAATTATAAGAAAAAATGTTATGGAGAATGGTTTTTAACAATTTTTTTAAAGGTAATCTTGCAGGTAAGTTCTGACTAAAGTATTGTATTGGCACAATATTGGAAAAATTTGACTTTGCAATATTTTGTTTTGCTGCAATATACATTTTGATTGCACTTTATGATTTGAATAGCTCTATTTGGAAATATTTGATTAATTTTGATCGACTGGGATGATAAAAAATATAATATGCTTAAAATATAATGAATTACAAGCAAAAATGAATAAATAAACAGTGCTTTATGGTTTTCTAGAGAGAGTAATTGTAGTCAACTACAAAAATGGATCAATTAAATGTAAAATAACATGCTCATCATTGTATGAATAATTACAAAAATACATATTTAATAATATCCATTTTAATATTTAATAAATAATCTTATCCTGTGATGTGACTTGCAGATACACACATTGCGATATCAATGCTTAAATGATATATAGTTCAGCCCTAGTATTAGCAGTGTTATGCATAAAATGCTGACAGTAATGTAATGCATATTTTGTATTTAACAATCTTTGTCAATATCACAAAGGAGATTCGTTTAATTTTATTTTGTAAGTATGGGTCCTGATTGACAAGTAATGCAGAAACATTGGATTGGGATTATTATTTCACAATGTAATTGCTGTACTTATTTTATTTTTTTGGATTAATTGTTTACTATTCACATATTCAGACTGACTTATGCGAGTAGATTTCTTAAGAAAGAATTAAGAAACTAAACTTATACTAATGACACTTTTTAATAGCAGAAGGTATGATTGTTTTAGTAGAAGGTTGTCTATGAATGATTTAACAGGAAAAAAGCGTTTATTATAGACCAAAAATGTGTTTATAGTATGGTACCACTTTACTAAAGCAATAATCCATGTGAAGCCATGATTTACAGTAAAGTTTGGTACTTTGCTCCGTGGTATTAATAACATTTGCCCAGTTGAAGGGTTTGCTGCTTTTAATACTAATATTTAATTGATGAAAATGCATCACAACAGAAGCATTTTAAAAATAAATTCTCTAAATTAATGGTTAAATTATGTACAATTAGCTATAAGATTTAAGTATTGCAAATGAGTACAAAAAGTAAAACTTGTTCACTCCCATCTATTTTTTTATACATTGTTTCTTTAACCCTTGTGCACTTTAAACTCACTACCCTTTTGATATGTTAGGGATGAAGACATCTACTGAATTAAACTGCTGTAAAAACTTGAAGGGCATCTGCTGTGCCCATCTGACATGCTCTACAGATAAATCGAGTAAGCAACATTGGCCGTAGTAAATGAGTGTATGGATGTTTCCCAGTACTGGGCAGCAGCTGGAAGGGCATCCACTGCGTAAAACAGATGCTGGATTAGTTGGTGGTTCATTCCACTGTGGTGACCCCTGATGAATAAAGGGACTGAGCCAAAGGAAGATGAATGAATAAAATATTGAAAGATATTTCACACAAAATACTTAACCACATATACACCATTCAGTGGATCCAAACCATTTAAAGTTTCTCTTTCTGTTGAACTACAGGGAGTGCAGAACTATTAGGCAAATGAGTATTTTGACCACATCATCCTCTTTATGCATGTTGTCTTACTGCAAGCTGTATAGGCTCAATTAAGCATATTAGGTAATGTGCATCTCTGTAATGAGAAGGGGTGTGGTGTAATGACATCAACACCCTATATCAGGTGTGCAGAATTATTAGGCAACTTCCTTTCCTTAGGCAAAATGGGTCAAAAGAAGGACGTGACAGGCTCCCAAAAGTCAAAAATAGTGAGATATCTTGCAGAGGGATGCAGCACTCTTAAAATTGCCAAGCTTCTGAAGCGTGATCATCGAACAATCAAGTGTTTCATCCAAAATAGTCAACAGGGTCGCAAGAAGCGTGTGGAAAAACCAAGGTGCAAAATAACTGCCCATGCACTGAGAAAAGTCAAGTGTGCAGCTGCCAAGATGCCACTTGCCACCAGTTTTGCCATATTTCAGAGCTGCAACATCACTGGAGTGCCCAAAAGCACAAGGTGTGCAATACTCTGAGACATGGCCAAGGTAAGAAAGGCTGAAAAACGACCACCACTGAACAAGACACACAAGCTGAATCGTCAAGACTGGGCCAAGAATATCTCAAGACTGATTTTTCTAAGGTTTTATGGACTGATGAAATGAGAGTGAGTCTTGATGGGCCAGATGGATGGGCCCGTGGCTGGATCAGTAAAGGGCAGAGAGCTCCATCCGACTCAGACGCCAGCAAGTTGGAGGTGGAGTACTGGTTTGGGCTGGTATCATCAAAGATGAGCTTGTGGGGCCTTTTCGGGTTGAGAAAAGAGTCAAGCTCAACTCCCAGTCCTACTGCCAGTTTCTGGAAGACACCTTCAAGCAGTGGTACAGGAAGAAGTCTGCATCCTTCAAGAAAAACAAGATTTTCATGCAGGATAATGCTCCATCATGCGCGTCTAAGTACTCCACAGCGTGGCTGGCAAGAAAGGGTCTAAAAGAAGAAAAACTAATGACATGGCCTCCTTGTTCACCTGATCTGAACCCCATAGAGAACCTGTGGTCCATCATCTAATGTCAGATTTACAAGAAGGGAAAACAGTACACCTCAAACATACTTCAAAATATCTTTTTTTTCCCAACAAAAGAAAGAAACTGAAACACATTTGGAACAGGTGCCTATGACAAAATTGTTACTTTTGGGGAAAAAAAAAAAAAAAAAACTATCCCTTTATCACAGAATGAACTGAAAACATTTATGCAGAGAGAGGAAGTTCTGTGTATGGACATGCCTTCTTGTTGCCAGAGATCAGAGGAAAAGGGCAAAACTCTTAAAAAGACAACAGTGACTCAAGCTCTGCCGAGGAACACCTGAACGCAACACATTAAACCTTAAAGCAGATGAACTACACTCCTGTCAGCTGAGAACAGCAAACTGAGGCTAGTCCTGTCCAAAGAGCCTGCTCAAATTCATATTCCTCCGCATAAAAAAAAATCCACTTTGAACTCTGGCTTACCTTAGGGATGCTGCTCAACAGTAAAAATTAAACCACACTTGAACTGAACTAAAATGAACTTCAACACTGAAAACCTGACTGACATTTTACTATAATCCATGTGAAGCTGCTTTGACACAATCTACATTGTAAAAGCGCTATACAAATAAAGATGAATTGAACTGTGTATAGAAAGCAGTGCAGTACTGCTCATCAATTCCCAATCTTGGTGCTGTGTGTCTTTTTTTTTTTTTTTTTACTGGTGTGCTAGTCCTGAAGGCCAAACCATTTTTTACAAACACAATTTAGAAATTCCCTGGGTATACTGTATGTGTGTGGGTGTGGTATTTGTGTGGTGTGGGGAAAAAGGTGCTGCTTTGCATAGTTATTTCTTAGAGCAGTTTTTGCTTAAACCCTGTTCCTGGAGGCACACAGCAGTTCATATTTTACATGTCTTCCTTATCTGATCAATTGTCAGTTTTGGAGTGTAATGTACTGGGGCTTCATTTATAAAATTGCATAGAAACCTTCCTAAATATATCGTTTTTATGATGATTTATAGTGGTCCAATCAAGTCAATATTTAAGTTAAATATATGTTTACTTAGAGTACTTACAGCTTCACATTTTCTCCTGTCAAGTTTCTATCATAGATCACAACCCTTGCAGGAAAAGTAACATATGCACGTTTACACCGCCGTTTTGTGCACACCTGTAAGCCACATTTATAGAGGAGGCCCCTGATGAGTTGATTTAAATATTGTGTCCTAACCTCGATGTATGTATTCATATCTGAATGGATGGATGTCTCAGTCCCAAATCAAAAACATGATCAAATGAGCACATCCTCCCACATATTCTGCATCAGAAATGAATGACTTTAGGATTTTTCCAGTTGATTTTACCAGACAAACATGCACATACTGTAGGGGAAGCTTCACATATAATGCATTTCGCTGGTGTTTTGGTTTTCAGGCTAAATTGAGAAACATTTTGTGAACCTGTGCACAAAGTGGCCTCAAAACATCCAGTATTATTCAATGAGGGGCTTCACTTACCATTTCCCACATCTATGATATCTTCCATAGGAGCTACAGCTGGCTTTAGACAGCTTGGAAGAATCCAGTTAGTAAAATTTGTTCTAGGGGCAGCACGTGGATCGCCTCACAACAAGAAGAGTCCCGGATCGACCAGGAAGCTTTTTTTGTGTTTGCATTTTCTTCCACTAGTCCTCCGGTGCTCTGGTTTCCCCCACAGTCCAAAGGCTCTCAGAGTTAATTGGTGGTTTTCATTTACTTCCAGAGTAATTGATGGTTCATTCCACTGTGGTGACCCCTGAAACAGGGGGTAAGCTGAGGCAAAGTGAGTGAATGAAATAATAAATATAACAGATAAACCATAATATACTGCTCAAAAAAAAAAAAACTTACTTGTGTAAATGTGTAAATTTATATTTATTATTATTTTTAATTAATTTCAGTAATATTATTGACTAATATTAAAATATTCATGATTTACTTATAATACAGTTTGTAAAATCATATTTTCTGTCTTTTAGTAGATATTTTATATGAGAGACTTGCTTTGTTTACCAAATAAAGTGGATTGGATTTGCATTGTAAACATTAAATAAAAGTTACAAAGGTACTACTTTATTTCATATATTAGGGTTTTAGTTATGATACTCTCAAAATCATT
>CAIGQQ010031529.1:417108-474665 GCA_903798035.1 Danio albolineatus
GAGTTCAGAAAGGCTGGGAATGAAAGCACTGATGGCTCTGCTTTGGGGCACTTCAAGATCCGGCTGTCTTCATCCTGCAAACGCAGTCTTTCTGCTGCAGACATGAGCAGGTGAGGGCTTTTTATCCTCATTTTTCTGAACAACATGCATGAATATGGCTGACCTACATCTGTAAATCAGGGTTTGTGCTCTTAATTTTTTTTTAAAAAATGCAATTTTTATGAAATAGTTATGAATAACACAAATTATATGAAGTCATCTCTGATTGAATTATGTTTGTTTTGGCATTGAGAGACATTTATAGAGTTGAAGCCAGAATTATTAGCCCTCCTTAATTATTAGACCTCCTGTATATTTTTTCCCAATTTCTGTTTAATGTTTTTTTAACATGTTTCTAAAGTGAATAGTTTTAATGGAAAATGTGTTTTAACTGATTTCTTTTATCTTTGCCATGATGACAGTACATAATTTTTGACTAGATATTTTTCAAGACACTAGTATTCAGCTTTAAACAGACTCCCAGTATTTTTTTTGCAATACAATGATTTTGTGGTGGTAATTCCCAGACAGTTTTGTGATTAGAAACGTAAACGTAGAAATATTTATATACAAAAAAAAAAATATATATATATATATATAAAAAATTAAAAATAATATTATAATATATAAAATTATAATATATCATATATAAAATTTAAATATATAAATAATATATATTGATATATAATATTTTATATAAAATATAATTTTTATATAAAATAAAATAGAAATAATTATTTATATAAAATCTCTCTCTCTCTCTCTCTCTCTCTCTCTCTATATATATATATATATATATATATGTATGTATGTATGTATATGAAAGTGTAAAGCCTGCAGCTCACATCAAAGGTGAAAAGTTATTGCTTATCATATTTAACAAACTGATTACTACGAATTTTATATAATTTTGCTCACATGGATATTATTATAAATATTAATCAGATGATGTCAGTAAGCTGCTGTGCTGTCCACCAATCTTTGCATTGCTGATCCTGATTTTGAGCATCGATGGATCTGTCTTTCACAACACACGCAGAGATCTCAGATCAATTCATCCAGACATTTTAATCTGATTCGTGAACTTGTTTAAAGAACCGAATTAGCTAGAGATCGAAGATTAAAAGAAATCACAAAAATGGCAGTTTACATATGCATTTTCAATCATTAGAATCACAAATGTCCACGTCTAAATATATTGACTATAATTTCATATACTTTTTTATATACAGGGTTCCCACGCTTCTTGAAAGTACTTAAAAGTGCTAGAATTTCCAACACATGCTGTAGGCCCTTGAAATTGCTTGAATTAAATTTGAAATGAAATTTGTTTATAATTTTATTTCAACAATTGATCTCAATTGTCAAAAGCAGAACAAAAAAATATAGAAATTCTTTAATATCTTAAATTGAAATTTTACGCAATAATACTGACAAAATAATGCACATTTTAGCAATATTTCAGAAACCACATTTAAATAACACCAGTACTGAGTTCAACAAACCTCTTTAAACATGACTTCTCAAAACAGTCAAAAGTTTTTGAAAACTACTCTGACATTTTAATGTAAATATTAAGTATAAGTTCCTCAAGTATCCTTAAGTACAGTAAGGACTTTCATGGTGCTACATATGCTGAGGTATGAATCACGAAGGTGTCTGATTTAAAATTGATGGTGCTTTAAAAGGTCCTTAACTAGATCTGACAATTCATCATTAAAACATAATGAACAATTATGGACAAAATAAACAATTAATTAACATAATCACAATTATTTCTATCATCAGCCAAATTTTATAACTATGACAACCCTAAGTAGAGCTGGCACAACTATATGTTAATAACTCAACATACGAAGTTATGAAAATAGCACAGTAGAAAAGCAAACTGAGCCATAATAAGAGCTAGTTCGTACCAAAGCAGTTTTTTAAAAAAACAAGACAAACACATGTGAGCTCAATTGTAGGTGTGCTTGCATAAAGGACAGTATACATGTACTTTCAACATTTGTGTTTATCAGGAAGGCTTTGACGCAGCTTTGGCTGGGGCAGGTGATAAGCTGGTAGTGGTGGACTTTACAGCCACGTGGTGTGGGCCTTGTCAGAGCATCGCACCTTTTTACAAGGTAACCACTTACTTTATTTACAACAGTAGATTTATTGGGTCACTGGAAAGCAGTTGGTTTATTTTCTTTCTTGTATTTTTCTCACACCTAGGGTCTGTCTGAAAATCCTGACTATTCTAATGTGGTCTTCCTCAAAGTAGACGTGGATGACGCACAGGTGAGTTTCCCCTCCACTTGTTTTAAACCTGTTTGAGTTTCCTTCCTCTAGGAAGGAAACATTAAGTTATTTAGAATAGTGAACATTAACTTTCATTGTACATAATGTTTTCCCCCTTACTGTTCATGTCAATGGATACTAGAATTCTTCAAAATATCTTCATTTGTGGTCAAAAGACATTAATTAGAAAATAATGACATTTTAATTTATGTATGAACTATCTCTTTAAATACACAGATGGCACTCTTATTGCAAAAATAAGAGTTCATACACTACTGCACACTAGATGGTGCACTGTTGGACACTTGTTTTTCCCTCAAAGGGAAGGAAATTTGCAAGCACAATGATTAAGTTTGAACACAAACAATAGGTTTTTATATTTCCACTTCAAACTGTATTTAATTTGTTTATTTCAAATATTGAATGAATACCAAATCAAGTTTTTGACCAGAATATCAGATAATATTAATAATAATAATAAAAAATCTGCACAATGCTGGATGTTTTAAATGACCTTACTCTTCACGTATGAGGGGGCGCAACCGCTGGAATCTCTTTGGCTCAAGACTGAAGGTCGCATTCACATCCAGAGATTTATCTTTATTTGTATTTTTTAAATTAACATTTATATATTTATTTATTTTTTTAAGGCATTAAAAGCATCTCATTATGCTGCTTTTTGCAAACTGCTTTTTTTCTCATTACATTATTCTTATGAATAGTCAGGAACGCATTGGTTTGTAGGGCTAATGGTTTGACCGTTTACTTCCATTTATTTCCGTTTACACTTACAACCATCTAAAGCGTATTCCAGTATAAATATAGTGTATATATAGTGTGTGGTAGTCAATGATTAACCGTTTTATTACATTAGGTCTGTTACTTGCTCCTGATTTATGTAATTTACTAAAAATTATTCCAAGTTTGTGTCTGGCATTCTGTACTTATAAATATGGTTTTCCCTTAAGTCTGTTTTTATAATTCAAAAGGTTACCTTGCAGTGTCGGATGGAGGACACCAAATATATTTCGTTCATAGAATCACAATCAGACTGAAACCGCTTTAGACAGAGCAAATTCAATAAGACCGTCTCATAGTAATTGAATATCTGGCAACCAGTCAGACCTCCACTCACAGCATTTGTCTTTCATGCATCTATTGTTCATTTACTGCAACCGCGGCTTAAGCCTAAATCCCCTTTGAGTAAAAGAAATATTAGCACTCATGACCTAACAGTTTCTTTTTGTTAGATGGCTTTTGTAACATGTATGGGCAAATACTTTGTGTGGTCATACCAGCCATTGCTTGTGTAATACAAAGGGAGACAGAGCAGGGGTGTACTAGTTAAGAAACAAAAACAGTTGCATCGGCAGAAAACATTTTGCAAGGACTGTAAAAAACAAAAAAAGAAGGTTAATTTGCGCTTTTAACTCATAATTTAGGGCAACACTGTGGCTCGGTGGTTAGCACTGTTACCTCAGAGCAAGAAAGTCACTGGTTCGAGTCCCTGCAGGGTCAGGTGAATTGAATAAACTAAATTGGCCGTAGTGTATGTGTGTGAATGAGTGTGTATGGATGTTTTCCAGTACTGGGTTACAGCTGGAAGGGCATCTACTATGTAAAACATTCTGGATAAGCTGGCGGTTCATTCCGCTGTGGTGACCCCAGATGAACAAATGGACTAAGCTGAAGGAAAATGAATGAATGACTCCTAATTTACACCACAAGAGGGCAGCAGAGTAAATGTCATATGCTAAAGTTCTGTTCCATCATACACGTTTTTGCTTTCATTTATTACATTGATTCTTATATTTTATCAACGTCTTCTGTTGAACACCAAACAAGATATTCTGAAGAATGTTGAAAAAAGCAGCCATTGACATCTGTAGAAGGATCAAAAAATACTGTAGACCACTGGTTCTCAAACTTTTTTCACCAAGTACCACCTCAGAAAAAAATTGTCCCTTCAAGTACCACCATAATGACCAGTATTGAAATACAGTAGCGTAGTAGGCCTAATTAAGCAGCTACAGCACTGCACAGGTCAAAAAACGTAGTTTTAAGTATTATTATAAGTATTATTGTCAGCCACTTTAAACATTCTAAATAGTTTGAACATTCACAGTGCTCTGTGCTTACCGATAAAAAAAGTAACTAAATAAACGTCAAGATTTAAATTAAAATGTGCTTTTAAAGTTAATCAAAAAGGGCACTGTACTTAAAAAGTAAATAGAAAACAAAAAAGTATGATCATAGTCTATTCAAGTTCCTTGGACCTCAAAAATAGGCTACATGTCAACATATTCATATATAAACTCTTTTTGAACTATATGTTGCATGTATATATGACTTATTTGTATGTCTAAACATTAACTTGTATTTTAAATATATGAATTGGATTTACATATTTAAATTAGAAATTAGATTTCTACATTGCTTCAAATGATAGAATACATAACAAACATTAGAAAATTACAAATAAAATAAAAGGTGTAGCCTATTAAAGTTTATTTACTGATCATGTCAGTGTTCTCGTACATGCCAAAGGGTTAAAAGTGTGTTCATTTTTTTTACTTTAATTACTCAGCGATTCCCCCGTACCACTAAAAGGAAGCCCGCGTACCACTAGTGGTACACGTACCACAGTTTGAGAACCACTGCTGTAGAGCATTCTTCTGTTCTTTCTTCTGTTGAACACAAAGGAAGATTTTCAGAATACATTTTTTGGGTGAACTAACCCTTTAAGGACTATTGAAATGGCGATGTTGTGTGTTTTTCAGGATGTAGCGCAGTCGTGCGAGATCAAATGTATGCCAACATTCCACTTCTACAAGAACGGGAAGAAGGTTTGTGCTGTTGTTTTTCCTGCGTAATGATTCAAGCTGAACTATGAATAGTCACATATCAACTTTTCAAAGTCCAAAATGTCTTCCTATGATACTTTTTAAATCGCTTCCGGTTATTGTTTGGATGATCGAATCTGTTCTTCTGTTGTAGCTCGATGATTTCTCTGGGTCCAACCAGACTAAGCTGGAAGAGATGGTGAAACAGCACAAAGACTGAGTCGGATGTTACACATTCATAAGTGTTTCCCGTGCAGCCCGATCTCCAGTTTTACTAATAATAACTCCATATATTTGTGTGTTATTCATTAATGAACTGTCATTTCACAGCTGTTTTTGCAGGTCAGATTCTGCCTTACACAGTCGGTCATTCATTTCCATTATGAATAATTACCTCTGTATGTTCCTGTGTGTTCACACATAATGTCTTTTTTTTCCAAGACCAATAAACACAATTATAAGAAATGTTATGGAGAATGTGTTTTTTTAAGGTAATCTTGCAGGTAAGTTCTGACTAAAGTATGGTATTAGCACTATATTGGAAACATTTGGCTTTGCTGCAATATACATTTTGATTGCACTTTATGATTTGAATGGCTCTATTTGGAAATATTTGTTTAATTTTGATCGACTGGGATGATAAAAAATATAATATGCTTAAAATATAATGAATTACAAGCAAAAATGAATAAATAAACAGTGCTTTATGGTTTTCTAGAGAGAGTAATCGTTGTCAACTACCAAAAAAATGGATCAATTAAATGTAAAATAACATGCTCATCATTGAATGAATAACTACAAAAATACATATTTAGTAATATCCTTTTAATCATTAATAAATAATCTTATCCTGTGATGTGACTATTGCAGATACACACATTGCGATATCGATGTTTATCGATATTTTGTTAAGCCCTAGTATTAGGAGTGTTATACATAAAATGTTGACAGTAATGTAATGCATATTTTGTAACAGTCTTTGTCATTATCACCAAGGAGATTCGTTTAATTTGTTTTATTTTGTAAGTATCTATGGGTCCTAAATAACAAGTAATGCAGAAAAATTGGATTTTTAAATTACTATTATTATTTACAATATAATTGCTGTACTTTTTTTTTATTTTGTGGATTAATCCATTACTATTCACATATTCAAACTGACTTTATTTGTGTAGATTTCTTAAGAAACTAAACTTATACTAATGACACATCTTAATAGCAGAAGGTATGCTCGTTTTAGTAGAAGGTTGTCTGAATGATTTAACAGTAAAAAAGCAGAATATCAACACGTTTATTATAGAGCAAAAATGTGTTTATAGCAGTGGTTCTCAAGCTTTTTTCACCAAGTACTACCTCAGAAAAAGTGAGTACCACCATAATCTCCAAGTACCACCAGAATAACCGGTATTGAAGTACAGTAGCGTGGTAGGCCTAATTAAGCAGCTACAGCACTGCACTGCAGAACATTTATTATTGTTAGCCACTTAAATAAAAGGTTTAGCCTATTGAAATCAATTGACTGATCACATCGGTGTTATCATATGCGTCAAAGTGTTAAAAGTGTGTTCATTTTTTTTTTTTTTTTTACTTTAATTATTCAGAGATTCCTCCGCATACCACTAGAAGGAAGCTTGTGTACCACTAGTGGTGCGCGTACCACAGTTTGAGAACCACTGGTTTATAGTATGGTACCACTTTATTTAAGCAATCCATGAGAAGCCATGATTTACAGTAAAGTTTGGTACTTGCTCCGTGGTATTAATAACATTTGCCCATTTAAAGGGTTTTCTGCTTTAAACACTAATATTTAATTGATGAAAATGCATCACAACAAAAACATTTAAAAAATAAATTCGCTAATGTAATAGTTAAGTTATGTACAATTAGCTATCAGATTTCATTAATGCAAATGAGTAAAAGTAAAACTTGTTCACTCTCATAGAGTTATACATCTATTTGAAAAACGAATTCCATACTAATTCCATTGTTTCTTTAACCTTTGTGCACTGTTTAAATTTTCTACCCTTTTGATATGTTATGGATGAAAACATCCACTGAATTAAACTGCTGTTAAAAGCTTGAAGGGCATCCGCTGCGCTAAGAAAATCGCTATAGCTGAAGTGAATAAACTAAATTGTCCGTGGTGTATGTGTGTGAATGAGGGTGTACGGATATTTCCCAGTACTGGAAGGGCATCCACTGCCTAAAACATGCAGGATAAGTTGGTGGTTCATTTGTGGCGACCCCTGATGAATAAAGGAACTAAGCCACAGGAAAATAAATGAATAAAATACATTAAAGGATAATTCACACAAAATACTTTACCATTGTAAGAAATGTGTCTGCCTCCACCGAACTTCCACTCTAAATGGTGAATTGATGCTCATTTCCCAAAAGGCTGACTTATGAGAAGTCAACAGTTTGTTGTCTCTTCATTGTTTGAGGTGACTACATCTCAACCAAATTGTAACAATTGTAGAATGGGGATAGGTGTGGTGCACAGAGAACCTTCTCATCAATGGTGTTGAAACTGCATTAACATAGAGAGAGGATACAGCTGGCTCAACAGCCAAGGAGCAACTTAATTTACATCTAAAAGGCAAGTCTAGAGGCAACAGCTAAAACAGTATAAAGGTTTAAGAAGGTTCAGGGTTCATTCTGACTCTGGTGAACCCAAGATACTGCCGTGTATTTTGAGACTGCTATATAAGAATAAACATCTTCATTGAGATTTCCACGTCATCCTCATTTTTTCTTATACCACATATATACATATATATATATATATACAGTATGTCACAAAAGTGAGTACACCCCTCCAATTTCTGCAAATATTTATATCTTTTCATTGGACAACACTGCAGAAATGACTCTTTGACACAATGAAAAGGAGTCAGTGAAAAGTTTGTTTAGCAGTGTAAATTTAGTGTCCCCTCAAAATAACTAAAAATACAGCCAATAATAGTGGAACCCCTGGCAACAAAAGTGAGTACACCCCTTAGAATTTTTTTTTAAAGTTAATATTTTGTGTGGCCACCATCGTTTTCCAGCACGGCTTTAATTCTCTTGGACATGGAGTTGACCAGAGCTTCACAGGTTGCCACTGGAATCCTCTTCCACTCCTCCATCACAACATCACCAAGGTGGTGGACGTTTGACACCTTGTGCTCCTCTACCTTCCTTTTCAGGATGCCCCAGAGGTGTTTTAAGGGGTTTAGGTCTGGAGACATGCTTGGCCAGCCCATCACCTTTACCCTGAGCCCCTTTAGCAGGCCAGTGAGGTGTATTTGGGGTCATTATCATCCTGAAACACTGCTTTATGGCCCAGTTTCCGGAAGAAGGGGATCATGCTCTAGTATGTCACCGTACTTGTCAGAATTCATGTTTCCCTCATTGAATTGTAGCTTCCCAATGCCAGCAGCACTCATGCAGTCCAACATCATGACACTCCCACCACCATGTTTAGCAGTAGACAAGACACACTTGTCTTTGTACTCCTCATCTGGTTGCCACCACACACGGTTGACAACATCTGAACCAAATAGTTTTATCTTGATCTCATCATACCACAGGACATGGTACCAGTAATCCTGGTCCTTAGTTTAGACCTTACTTGAAGGTCTGCGGCAAATTGTTTGCGAGCTTTCTTGTGCATCGTCTTTAGAAGAGGCTTCCTTCGTGGACAACCATGCAAACCAACTTGGTGCAGTGAGAGGCGTACGGTCTGAGCACTGACAGGCTGACCTCCCATCCCTTCAATACCTGAAGCAATGCTGGAAGCACTTATCCATCTGTTTTTCAAAGACAATCTTTGGATGTGACGCTCAAAACGTGCACTCAGCTTCCTTGGCTGACCATGGTGAGGTCTGTTCTGAGAAGAACCTGTCCTCTTAAAGCATTGAATGGCCTTGGCCACTGTGCTGCAGCACAGTTTCAGAGTGTTGCTATCTTCTTATAGCCTATGCCATCTTGATGCAAAGCAAAAATGTGTTTTTTCAGGTCTTCTGAGAGTTGTTTGTCATGAGATGCCATGTTGAACTTTCAGTGGCCAGGTTGAGAGAGTGGAAGAGCTTTTATACCAAATTTAACTCACCTTCTATCTGGAAACACAGGAGACAGTGTAAAACGAACGAGCCACATGACACAGGGGAAGGAAAATTACTAATTGTGCTCAATTTGTACATTTTCACTAAGGGGTGTACTCACTTTTGTTGCCAGGGGTTCAGCTATTATTGGCTGTATTTTTAGTTATTTTGAGGGGACACTAAATTTACACTGCTAAACAAACTTTACACTGACTCCTTTTCATTGTGTCAAAGAGTCATTTCTGCAGTGTTGTCCTATGAAAAGATATAAATAAATATTTTCAGAAATTGGAGGGGTGTACTCACTTTTGTGACATACTGTATATATATATGTATGAAAGTCAGTAGGGCGCCACGGTGGCGTAGTGAGTAGCACGTTCGCCTCACAGCAAGAAGGTCGCTGGTTGGAGCCCCGGCTGGGTCAGTTGGCATTTCTGTGTGGAGTTTGCATGTTCTCCCCGTGGTTGCGTGGGTTTCCTCCGGGTGCTCCGGTTTCCCCCACAAGTCCAAAGACATGTGGTATAGGTGAATTGGGTAGGCTAAATTGTCCGTATTGTATGAGTGTGTATGGATGTTTATGTTTCCCAGAGATGGGTAGCAGCTGGAAGGGCATCCGCTGCATAAAACAAATGCTGGATAAGTTGGCAGTTCATTCCGTTGTGGCGACCCCGGATTAATGAAGGGACTAAGCTGAAAAGAAAATGAATGAATGAATGAAAGTCAATGGCTACTTTCAGAAAACATACTTCAAAATATCTTTTTTTTTTCAACAAAAAAAAGAAACTGAAACACGTTTGGAGCAGGTGCCTATGATGACAAAATTGTTATTTTTGTAAGAAACTATCCCTTTATCACAGAATGAGCTGAAAACATTTATGCAGTGAGAGGACTTTCTGTGGATGGACATGTCTTGTTGATGCCAGAGATCAGAGGAAAAGGGCAAAACTCCTAAAAAGACAACAGTGACTCGAGCTCTGCCGAGGAGCACCTGAACACAACACATTAAACCTTGAAGCAGATGAACAACACACCTGTCAGCTGACAACAGCAAACTGAGGCTAGTCCTGTCTGAAGAGCATGCTCAAATTCATATTCCTCCTTATAAAATCTACTTTTAACTCTGCCTTACCTTAGTGATGCTGTTCAACCGTGAATACTAAACCACACTTGAACTGAATTAAAATGAACTTCAACACTGAAAACCGGACTGACACTGTTTCAATTTACTATAATCCATGTGAAGCTGTGACAATCTACACTGTAAAAGCGCTATACAAATAAAGATGACTTGACTAGAATTGAACTGTGTATAGAAAGCAGTGCAGTACTGCTCATCGATTCCCAATCTTGGTGCTGTGTGTCTTTTTAAAAAAAAAATGTTTTACTGGTGTGCTAGTCCTGAAGCCTAAACCATTTTTTTACAAACACAATTTAGAAATTCACTGGGTATGTGTGTGGGTGTGGTATTTGTGTGTGTGGGGAAAAAGGTGCTGCTTTGCATAGTTATTTCTTAAAGCAGCTTTGATGCTTTTTGTTGCTTACAATTGTAATTTTTAAATCCTTATTTTAATATAGTACATGAGAATCATTTATGATAATGTTGGGGTGGATAAATAAAAATCCCTATTTTATCAGGTTTTTTTTTTTTGTGTATTGATTTATTTCCAAATAATAAAGTTTTAACATTGTGACATGATATGCACAAAAGCCACTGGAACGCTTCTATGGTTAGTGTCTTACGCAAAAGTTTAATTCAAGAATGATTGAAGCACAACTGAGATTTTAACCAAACCAAAAGAGAAAGCATCTGTATAATTACTATTACTCACATGCAGGGGCGCCGCTAAGGGGGGGAAAGTTAGGACGATTCTAGGGGCCCATGCACTCTCGGGGCCCACAGAGATCTGCTTTATAATTAATAACAGTACTATAATGTAATATAAATTATGAATGTACCTCTAAATTACAAGTAAAACAATTTATTAGAAAAAAAAGAGGGAAGAGAGTTGATGCTTTGTTGAGTGCGATCGTCAGGTAAGCTGTTAAAGCAGCGATGTCAAACATCAGCTGCGTCCCAAATTGTATATGCAATATTTTACGTCATTTTGTAGTATAAATAGTGAAAGTAGTGCGTTCACACTGAAAATTATTTATGGGTCTCATTGTAATATAATTTAGTGTCTTGTTGATTTTTGTCACTGTTCCTGTGTATTGCACATTGTATGAGACACTATTGCAGTACAGTTATTTAAATAGTTACACATTTAACATACATACATTTTGTGTGTTTAGAAATGTCAAATTTTCAGTGAATATTTGATTACTGTTGCTTTTTTTGTACTACATTTACATTTGAACAATAGATCATCTGCTAGCTACAGTCATGGCTGTTCTCTTACTAAATACTGATAGGTAGTGGACAAAATCAATAATAAACTGCATAGGTCAGTATAACTACACTGCAGACAAAGAGTTTGAATAGCTAGCTTGGTAGTAGAGGGCCCATCGTCATATTTTTTCATGTGGCCCAAAATTGCTGGCGGCGCCCCTGATCTGTATTATTATAAACTGAATAAGTCTCTGTTCCAACAATACATGTAAACTATTGTCAAAATGACATTAAATTGACATCTACCATTGGTGTCCAAAAACATGTCCAAATTATTACAAAACAGTATTGTTTTTGGACGCTAGAAATGTGGTGCCAGTATATGTGTCTGCAAGGAAATTGTTTGTGTAGAGTGCCTTTGTCTAAGTGAAGTGGAACAGAGTTTCTATAAAATGAGGAAAACACCAGCTGTTAAAAGACATATAGGGTTTCAACCACATGCTCAATCTACATTCCGGCTTCAATTGTGCACTTGATCTTTGTTTTTTAATGGTCTGTGTGTTTCAGATAGCAGCAGGTTCTGAGGAATGAGCTCAAATCTTTTATCTTATCTGACATCTAATCTGTTTGATTAGATTTGATTTGTGACTTGATTTTGCAGGCATGTTTCCATGACAGCGAGTTTTGTTATTGGTCCTGGAACAGGTTCTAATAACCAAAACACTAATTATCACTGCATGGAGTTGAGAAAGCTATAAGAGAGGTGTACAAGTAACTAAACAATATTCGTGTGGAGTTTGACATTGTTGTAAATGACCTTTAAAAAAATCGCTTCAAGCCTAGCAACCACTCAGAATACCCTAACACCTTAAAAAAACTACCTGGAACACCATACCAACCACCTAGCAACCACTCAGAACACCCTAGCAACGTCTTAGCAACTATTCAGAACACCCTAGCAACCACTCAGAACCATACCTGTCAACGTTGGGATGTGAAAAAAGGGATACGCCCACCATAATAAGGGATACCCCCTTATTATAAAAACAAATCCCCATATTAAATATGTTCTTGTGGAGCTGTTTCATTGTAAATGAACAGTTAAACGGTCAGTAATATTTTTTAATATTATTATTTACAAAAGAAGATTTAATAGTATGCATTAGCAAACAGTTTAGCTTATTAAAATAAGCTATTATAAAGAAACATAATCTTTTTTCTTACTGTATAACTTACACATTCTGAATAGAGCGCAACGAATGAATCTCATTTATTTAGATTTTTTTAGTATGATTACATTAAATAAAAGAGGTGTCATTAAAAATGACATTATAATAAAAACGTTCGATTGCTTTCCTAACAATTCAAATCGCATGTACAGAATCCGTTTGAAAAACAGCATCTATTTATCACTATGGAGCGCGTCTGACAGTCACGCACCGCTTTATGACTGTTTTGAGCATTGCATAGGAGGAGCGACGGCACCTGTAATGAAAAGGAAAGGAAATCCTGCATTTTTTATGTTTATTTTAAAGTGTTTCATGCCTAAAGTAACCGAAAGCACAGAACAGACTCACATTTAAGAGCAAGGGGCAGCTCCTGGAGGTTCGGCGGTATGAGTTGCGTACAGGGAGGATCGGCTCTTTAATGTTTATTGCCCACCTTCAGAGAAAGACTGAAAACACGGGAGAAATACGGGAAAATACATTTACGGGATGATAGCGGGATAGAGCTGTAAAATACGGGAGAATCCCAGGAAAAACGGGAGGGTTGACAGGTATGCTCAGAACACTCTACCATCCACCTAGCAGGAAACATGCAAATCCATACTAGGAACATGTCGATGTGTATGTACTTATCTATCTATGCCAACTGTTTGAAACGTCTTAAAAACTACTTCAATTTAAACTTTAAAATGACTTTCAGACTAGGCTTTCTCAAGCCTCCATAAAGTTTGTCCACCAACTTTACTTTTCTAGTTTTATCATTTAACAGTTCTATCAGTTCTAAATGTTTTTGTTTTTTTTAAATAAAAGTGGGAAGCAAACCAATGGCTTAATCATACCAATGCACTTTACAGCGCCCAGTCTTTAAAGTTCAGAGTTTAATTAAATGTGTTTGAATTAAGGCGGCATGGTGACTCAGTGGTTACTACTGTCACCTCACAGCAAGAAGGTCACTGGTTCGAGTCCCGGCTGGGTCAGTTGGGTCAGTCTTTAACAGTACTGTGACTGTAAACTCAAACTACTGTCTTTAGCTGCCATAGCAACAACACCATGAATATATTCTACTAATAAGAAAGTTTACCTGCTACCAGTTTCCAGCATTCCTCAAAATATTATTTTGTACTCGATTGAAGAACCCATTTCACCTGATGGTCAATTTTAGCTGACACTACGTATTGAAAGCTTAATAATACAGATGTTCTGTTTTTTTTAAAACCTCAAACGTATTGGCATCACTTCAGTCATTCATGAAATGAGCTTTTCGCGTAAGTTGCTAAGTTTGAAACTTCAGAGCCACCAGAAGTATCATTAACCCTAAAATTATTCCAGTGGCTTCTGCGTATGGTGTCTTAATGTTAAAACTCAATATTGAAAATAAGCTCTCGTCCGACAGGTTGTCAAAAATGTGGCTCCATAACCAAAGAGCAAAAACAAGAGTTTCCATCCTTCTGAAGACCAAGTGGGTGTGGGGGAATGAAATCTGTCCTCATTCCAGGTCAAACCATATCTGTTTGTAAAAGGCGGGTAATGTTGCACAAAGCTGATAAAGCGAGCTTTACTTTCTTTTTTGCTCCCACTTTCTTTAAGTTCATTAGACCATAAACAGTCTGGGTGAATTCATTTTGGTAAGTTACAGTAGTGCTGTACTTAAATAAGTGATTAAATGTAAAGTGACTTTTTTTTAAATAACTTTTTTTTTAAATCCTTTTTTTTTTATGCAATCACTTTTTTGCCTGAAGTCTTACAAGATTTATGTGACACATGTAATATGTGAAAGAATTCAGCTTGTGTATTCAAACTAAGTCTGTGTATTTACACTCGTACAAAATCTGCTACAAGGTAATGAGTATATTTATTTATTCTGCTTTTGCAGTTGTGCAATGTTACATTTAACAAGGGCATTTTTGTTGTGTAGAAAGTTACACTTTTATCAAACAAGTTAAAAAGTACGAAAATATTTGTTAGAATAATATTTGTCCGAGGGCGACACGGTGGCGCATTAGGTAGTGCTGTCGCCTCACAGCAAGAAGGTCGCTGGTTCGAGCCTCAGCTGGGCCAGTTGGCATTTCTGTGTGGAGTTTGCATGTTCTCCCCGTGTTCGCGTGGGTTTCCTCCGGGCGCTCTGGTTTCCCCCACAGCCCAAGGATATGGGGTACAGGTGAACTGAGTAAGCTAAATTGTCCGTAGTGTATGTGTGTGAATGAGAATGCATGGATGTTTCCCAGAGATGGGTTGCGGCTGGAAGGGCATCCGCTGCGTAAAACAAATGTCAATTTTTGCTGACACTACGTATTGAAAGCTTTTAATAATACAGATGTTCTGTTTTTTTAAACCTCAAACTTATTGGCATCACTTCAGTCATTCATGAAATGAGCTTTTTGCATAAGTTGGCGCAGTAGGTAGTATTGTCACCTCACAGCAAGAAGGTCGCTGGTTCGAACCTCGGCTGGGTCAGTTGGCATTTCTGTGTGGAGTTTGCATGTTCTTTCAGTGTTTGCGTGGGTTTCCTCTGGGTGCTCCGGTTTCCTCCACAGTCCAAAGATATGGGGTACAGTAAATTGAGTAAGCTAAATTGTCCATAGTAAATGCTGGATAAGTTGGCGGTTCATTCCGCTGTGGCGACCCCAGATTAATAAAGGGACTAAGCCGGAAAGAAAATGAACGAATGATATTTGTCCGAGATACAACTATTGAAAATCTGGAATGTGAAGGTTCAGAATAATCAAAGTATTGAGAAAATCACCTTTAAAAGTTGTCCAAATTAAGCCCTATTTTTTCTGCATGTGTTTTCCTGCATCTGAAATCACATCCTGTAATTACTGTACATAAGTGGAAATAAGTATATCTGACAAAAATAGCGTATGACTACAGCGATTCTCGATTACATTTACACATTACAGACATTCATACTATGTAGAAAGTACCTTGCCAGTATTCATTCATTCATTTTCTTTTCGGCTTAGTCCCTTTATTAATCTGGGGTCGCCACAGCGGAATGAACCGCCAACTTATCCAGCATTTGTTTTACGCAGCGGATGCCCTTCCAGCTGCAACCCATCTCTGGGAAACATCCATACACACTCATTCACACTCATACACTACGGACAATTTAACCTACTCATTTCACCTATACCACATGTCTTTGGACTTGTGGGGGAAACCGGAGCACCCGGAGGAAACCCACACAACCATGGGGAGAACATGCAAACTCCACACAGAAATGCCAACTGACCCAGCTCGAACCAGCGACCTTCTTGCTGTGAGGCGAACGTGCTACTCACTACGCCACCGTGGCGCCACCTTGCCAGTAGTTAAAATTAAATAATTAATAATCAAAACAGTACCAAATCAAAAAAGTATGTAATTTTGGACTTTTAATTATTTACATACTTGATCTAACGCACTTGGTAAACTCTCTAGCTTATTAGTACTGAGCTGCATGACCTGAAATTTGACCCCTTTACTGTCTGTGACATATACTTTACTGTTTGGAACAAGCGTGTGGAGTTTGCATGTTCTTCCGTGTTCTTGTGGGTTTCCTCCGGGTGCTCCGGTTTCCCCCACAAGTTCAAAGACATGTGGTACAGGTGAATTGGGTAAGTTAAATTGTCCATAGTGTATGTGTGTGAATGAGTGTGTATGGATGTTTCCAAGTGATGGGTTGCAGCTGGAAGTGCATCAGCTGCGTAAAACTTGTGCTTGATAAGTTGGCGGTTCATTCCACTGTGGTGGCCCCAGATTAATAAAGGGACTAAGCCGAAAAGAAAATGAATGAATGAATGTTCGGAACACAGACCTGAAATTGCCTTGTCCAAATCCTCAATGCTTTGGATATAAGATCTAAGCTTGCTCTAAATTTAAAGATGATACTTGGCAGATTGTTCATTTTTTCACAAAGTTAAATTAGAAAAAAGCTATGTAAGTTTAAGTTTCTCAGATCGCTGAACGAATTAATCGAAATTTATACCTGATATGATTTTGCCCACAGTTGTGAAGTCATGGTGTCTGTGGTTGCAGTGGCCATATTTCTCCTCTGGGGGGCGCTCTATCAGTCTCCCCAGACTTCAGCATTCAAGATCTTCCCTTCTGATGGATCCCTCACACATCAACAAATCACCGAAGAAGCTTTCCTCCGCAAGATGGCGCAAGTGTGTCTTAACACAGCCACTGCCCGAGGACAAAACATCACACTACCTGTAAGAAAGCAATATGGGTGTGAACTAATCGGAGAATTGACTAAGGGTTTAATGAGAATTGAACAGATTTTTGGGCAGGCACTAGTTTATATGCCTTCACAGGACATCAATTTTTAATTGTTAATTACATCAAACGTTTGAAACCAGCTGAAACATTCAAACATCACATAAAAAAAAAATTAGACAACTAAGGGATATAGACTTCTACTCACTATCCTGAGCATGGGAGGCAACATGGATAAGAAAAATGTTTTTAGGTGGCCTACATACACACACAGTCACAGAAGCTTACAGCTGAAAGGTTTGCCATTATAAAAAATACTAATGTATAGGCCTATATTGGCAGAACAAATAATTCATGACACTGAAACCCTATTTGAGCTTCTTTATCTTTTGACTAAATTTTAAAAAGTATTTTCTTTGAGATTTTTAAGCAACAACGATCAAACTTGAGTCAGACCTTCCACTTCCAGTTTGATATATCTTTTCTAACTGGGGTTAGACAGACAATTAAATCTATAAAAAAAAATCCCATATACTTATTGAGGGTGCATGCTGATTCTTTCAAACATTAAATCTTACTGACCTCATCCCAATTCAGTACCTTCACTACTAAATTCACTGCAGTCGTGATATATCTGGCCCAGTTATCGGTTATTAACTTTGCTGAGATTTGGCCCAGATATGGTCAATGTTTGGCCCTTGTATGGAAGTCAGACCTGGTCCAATGTACTGTAATTCACTGCGGCATGTGGGCCAAGCAAAATCTGATGGTGTGGGTCAGATCTGGGTTAGAGAAAGTTTGCTATTTGGGCAACTAGCCCATGGAATCAATTTTAGTTCAATAGTAAATGCTAACCATGGTAGAAACATGCTAGCAACATAATAATACAAGCTAATAATGCGATAAACATGTTAAAAATAGTGTGACAACAATGATAGAAAACATGCTAATTCATGATTGAAACTAGTAAGATGCTAATTCATGTTAGCAAAACTGCTAAAACCATACTGGCCATATGGTAAAATGTGCTAGAATCCCATGCAACGTACTGTAGCAAAGTTTTAAAGCTTTCAGACCTTTGTTGAGCCAACACCGAAGTTACTGAAGAAAATATATTGTTATTAATACTGTAACTAGTTATTAAGATAACTAGTTATTAATTAATAAGTAGTTATTAACTAAGTTATTAACTGAGTCAATTACAGGTACAGTAGCTTTGGATATAGAGGAGACTGCTGGTTGAGTCCTGCATTTTGCATTTAATGCGTTAAACGATTAGAAAAGTGATTTAAAAATGTAAAGATTTTACAGGTTAAAAGAGTTACATGCAGTATGTCATTATTATAAAGAGGAAAAAACTACTCAATTGTGAGCCAATTAACTCATTTTTAAGGTTGTAATGTTACCACTTATTTACAATTTCTGCAAACCTGGACAAGATCATTGAGAATATTATTTATACATTTATTGGTAGCAAGAGTTCATAATTCATAAATACAACTTGTTCGTACGTGTTTCTGCATCTATGCTTATATTTTGTTCTCTTCTCCAGATCAACAGCAAACTGACAGCAAGTACTGTCGAAAGAGCCTGCTCAAATGCATATTCAACCTTGTTAAAGATACCCACTTTTACAGCGGTTATTGTTCTGGCGACTCTTAGCAATGCGGCTGTGGATAGAAAGCAGTTCAGTACTGCTCATCATTTTGATGAAGAAGATTTCAAAAATGGACGGGATCTCATCACGCAGGGTATGACCGCTGTAAAAGTCAGCATAAAACAGGGGAATTATTTGGCTGCCCGCACCAGTTTGGGGATTGTATGCCACACTTTACAGGTAAGCTAGTCTCGAAGAACATACTTATCGCTGACCTTGCTCACTGAGTATTGTTAGTGTGTTTGTGGAGCTTTCTGCCAGACTTATGAATGCATTACGAACTGCGACAAATGATTGTGTTTTGATTCAATAGGATTTCTACAGTCACAGTAACTGGGTAGAACTGGGAAGCACCGATACTTTCAGCACTCTGATTAAACCCGAGCTTCCTCTTACCAATCTAGCAGGTATAGTTGTTTATATACTAATCCAAGTTTTCATCTCAAAATTAAATTCCCGTCTCAGCTTTATATCTTTGTAACTGTCCACTGAAATTTGCATTCATCATAAAAGGATGTATTTCTGGATGGATATTTAGGTCCTAATACAAAAACATGCAAAAGCTGTGTTGGAGACGACTGCACTGACAACATTCTCCCAGAGATTCTGCAACAGAAACTATTGACTTCAGGATATTTCAGTCTGATTTCTTCAAAAAAACCTGCTGGTAAGTAAGCTTAGCCTTTCAAGCGCACTTGTTGGTTTAAATATTGCTTTGACTTAAGGCTAAATCAGACTGCCTCTATGTAATACTTCTGCTGAATCTCCTGGGAGAGAACGAAGCTGTTCATTGCACCTGGACCACTGTAAATACAAAGTTTAGTTGTGAAGCTCTATATATGCACAGACTTATAGGTCAGTGCTCCTTAACTGCATGGCACAGGTGATTGGTTAATCTGTGGTTGAACAGTCAATGAGCTGCTCTTCAACATTTTTAGTCCTTAGGGTTTTTTTGTTTTGTTTTTGTAGACAGTGTGTTAAATTCTCAGTTTGCATGCCTGTGAATATATTGGCAGTAGCATGTAATTCGTTTATTTTCCTTTAGCTTAGTCTCTATTTCAGAGGTTGCCACAGCAGAATGAACCAACAACTATTCAAATCTATTTTTTAACGCAGTGAATGCCCTTCCAGCTACAACCCAGTATTGGGAAACACCCATACACTCACTCATTCACACACACTCATACACTAGGGATAATTTAGTTTATCCAATTCACCTATACCGCATGTCGTTGGACTGTGTGGGAAACCGGAGCACCTGGACGAAAATCCAAGCCTACACAGGGAGAGCATGCAAACTCCACACAGAAATGCCAACAGACCCGGCCGGGACTCAAACCAGCGACTTTCTTGTTGTGAGGTATAATAATAAGGCATTATAATCAAAGCAGCAGCAGTGTAGCAGATCTATGCCGCCAAGACCAAACAAACCAACATTGCCAAATTCATATTACCATAGTAAAACATGACAGAATTCATATTTTAAAAAAGGGGGTTACTTTTAGTTCTGTCACGTACTGCAACTCACAATATGTGTCATTTTTAAGAACATTTTGTACATCTCAAGGAAGATCTTGAGAGAGTTCTAAAACACCTGGCTTAAATAAAAATGCATTTAACTCTTTTTCAGGCAAGTGCAGCCATGGCGGCTTTTTTGACCAAACCAGTGACACAGAACCCACTGGAGGAATCAATAAAGATGACATTGCGTCAAGTCATGGTTTCCTTCATCAGCGGGCTGCTAACATGGCCATTAATGCTACAATGGAGATGCTGGAAGACATCCGAGTGGCCATAGGCGACCTAGCCTTTCTGCGGTATGTTATGCTACTAATTTCATATTTATGCATGGGTCCACATTTTGTCATTCCATCAGATATCAAATCTCCTTAAAGAGATAGTTCACGCCAAAAAGTAAATTCAATCAATATGTACTCACTCACAATTGGGTCCAAACCCTTGAGTTCTGTTGAACACAACAGAAGATATTCTGAAGAAAGCTGAGAGCCTGTAACTATTGACTTCCATAGTAGGAAAAATTAATTATATGAACAAATACTATGGTCAAATACAAATATTAAGTCAGTTTTGCTGGTTTCTTCAAAATATCTTTTGTGTTTAGCAGGAAAAAAAGAATACAAGTTTGAAACAAGTAAATGATGACAGAATCCTTTTAACATCTTTCTACACTCTAAAGAAAAAGGTTCTTCAGTGGTTCTTCAGAAGTTCTTTGCGATATTTGAGGTGCTATTTAGCACTTTTACTGTGTAAAGAACCTTTAAAGCACCATAAAGGTTCTTCAGTGGTTCTCCAGTGGTTCTTTAAGGTGGTCAGGGTGCTATATAGCACTTTTACTGTGTAAAGAACATTTAAAGCACCATAAAGGTTTTTCAGTGGTTCTTTGGGGGGTTTAATGTGCTATATAGCACCACTACTACTGGTAAGCACTTGTTCTTATAGCTAATTCTCATAACTTTTATGCCGGTTTTATTTGCGGAAAGGGTAAAGTAACATTATGAGCACCTTAAAATATAGGTGCTATATAGCACCATTTGACAAAAGTACTATATAGCACCTATTTTTTTTAAGGTGCTGTATAGCACCAAAAAAGGTTCCCCCCTCGTTACGACCAAAGAACCAGTTTTGGTGCTATTTAGCACCTTTTTTTTAGAGTGTAGTTGATGATGCAAACATTAGGTCAACATCGAGTATATTATTGTTTTAATAAATCCTCCAAGAGTTCACCCTTAGCTGATGAATGGTTTATAAAGCTTGTTTGGCATGCTCTCCTGGAAGAGAGCCCTGAGCTCATAAGATCCTCGAGCCCGGGGCTCCCTCCTGTTGGCAAGGCGAGAGGGGAGTTTGAGCTCAGGTAGATCTCGAGAACTTCAATGCTGTAGAAGCTTTTGAACAGAGAGTGATTGCTCTTAAGAGATAACTGCTTACTAGGAGCATGTCTATGGTGCCAATTTGGATCAGAAATTAACAAGTTGCATGTTACTGGACGGTGGGAGGAAACTGAAGAACCCGGGAGAAACCCATGTGAGCACGGGGAGAACAGGAGAACTCCATACAGAAACGTCGGCTGGCTAGGTTAGGACTAGAACCAGTGACGCTCTTGCTGTGAGGCAACAGTGCTAACCACTGGGCCACCAAGCCACCCATCTAGGAAAGGAGGAGGAGTAGGGGTGGAAGGGGGGATTATATGGAACTTAGGAATTGTCTGACCGGTGAATCATAAATTAAATAATGCTGGACCAGCTGCAAGCAATCATAAGCACGTGATCCTCTCGAAATTAGTTTATAAATAAACTTCACATATCATCTGCTGTTTTTTCTCAGATTGATGGGCCTCACTCAGACCTCAGTTCTGGCCATTGTGTTTGACAGCACTGGCAGTTTGTCTGCTTACATCGCTGAGGCCAAGACAATGTTGTTTAACTTCATAGACAGCATTTTAGGAACATCACAGGAACCTTCAGAATACATGCTAGTCCTATCTAATGATCTGGGTAAGCATATTGTGCATGAACACATTTGAGCAGGTAACCTAATACTACAAATGCAATATCACAAAAGTAGCAATGTGATTTGTTAGTAGGTACTCACAGCTGTTCTGATAAACTGTACTGATATACTATTGTAGTGTTACAAGTGTAATATGGCATTTATACAATAGGTCAATAGGACAGGTTTATTAGCTGAGCAAAAGCCTCCTTCGTTAATTTAAAGATGTCACTTTAGAACTAGTGAAGAATGATGGTGATCGTTTCATATAGATTACTGTAATGTATTGATGTAAAATGTTGGAAAAGGGATAGTTCATCCAGAACTATAGAAGTCAATGGTTACTGGTTTCTAAGTAAATAAAAAGTATATCTTTAAAGCATGTGTTTATGCAAGAATATTACAAAACCAAACTTTAGATCAATAATGCCTTAACTAGAATGTTCACAGAGGAAAGTTTTTTTTTAAGTGAATTTCCCATATACAAACTTACTCAAAAAGGCACTAAGCAAATCAGACAAAAGAACAATAGCCGTATAATGCTAAAGTATTTAAAATTTATTAAGTTATAAAACACAATGTCGCCCTGAATCAAATCTCTTTATTACGGATCAAATATCACTGTTAGTGAACCCCAAACAAAGTATATTAAATCACATTTAACCACTGTAAAAATTCTTCCAAGAAGGTACACTCTCAGAAAAAAAGGTACACGATGGTACAAATAACGTTCCTTGAGGAACAGTTTTGTACCTTTGTAAAAATTGTACCTTATATGGTCCTGAAAAGACCTCTTATGATACTGTTCTGTGCCTTTTATGGTACAACTGGAATTAAGGTACACAATTGTTCTCATATAAAAGGTACAAAAGTGTTGAACAACTCCTTCTTTATTACAGTATCTATGAAAATAAATATGACTGGAAAGGCAAAGTGATTTTAATGAATAATTTCCATATTAAAACAAGAATCATCATTTAAAAGTATATGTTTAAAGATACTTCATTCATTCATTCATTCATTTTCTTTTCGGCTTAGTCCCTTTATTAATCTAGGGGTCGCCACAACGGAATGAACCGCCAACTTATCCAGCATTTGTTTTACGCAGCGGATGCCCTTCCAGCTGCAACCCATCTCTGGGAAACATCCATACACACTCACTCACAAACACACTATGGACAATTTAGCTCACCCAATTCACCTGTACCGCATGTCTTTGGACTGTGGGGGAAACCGGAGCACCCGGAAGAAACCCACGCAACCACAGGGAGAACATGCAAACTCCACACAGAAATGCCAACTGGCCCAGCCGGGGATCGAACCAGCGACCTTCTTGCTGTGAGGCGATCGTGCTACCCACTAGGCCACCGTGGCACCCTTAAAGATACTTACAAACATACATTTTTAGTTCTATAATACAATAATACAAAACAACTGGTAAAACATAAAACTATAGGTATTGTATACTAAACATTTAAGGCATTTTAATAAATGTTTAGTAAGCATTTTTGACACTGTTAAGGTACAAAGTGTCTTGTCACTGTGGTGGTACCTTTCCCAAAGTGTACAATATTGTATCTGCAGGTTTTTAAAAACAAAGGTACATTTTGGTTTCCCATGGTACAAATCATGACCTTAAAAGGTACAAATTTGTTTCTTTTCTTAAGGTACAATTCTGTCCCATAAAAAGGTACTGCCCCAGTAACAAGGGGTTGTACCTTCTTTGGTACAATGTTGTACCATTTTTTCTGAGAGTGTATATTCCAAGAGAAAAGTGTCTATGGAAGGGCTGCTCTCGGTGTGATACAATAGCAATGAATGGATGCTTACACATTTAAACTCATTTCTGAAAAACCTTTTTTACTTTGATTTCATTGCTTGCAGCATGCTATAATGCTTTAATGGTTATAGAAGACAATATTAGATCCGCTTGTTAAGTCTGTCATGAATCAAAGCGGTCCAAGTGCTATATAAAAAAAAATATGAGGAGACTCAACAAATGGTAATAATAAACGTTTACAAAGTGATGTAACACTTTGGAAAATCACATTGCATGTTACACTGTGCATGTTGTTGTTATAGTGCCTATAGTGATGTGTTTGTGTCATTTATTACAGATACTGGATCTCTGATAAAAACTAGCAGTGCAGAAACATTCAAAGAAAAGATCAATTCTCTTTCATCATTGGTTAATTCAAACCCAGGGATGTGCCTGTCAGCACTGCTGGTGTGTGTGTGTTCTCAATGTCTAGATGTTAACCTTCATTCACATTGAAATTAATGCACAGCAAAACAAATATTTGTTTAGAAATTTTAGACAAAATACTCAATGAATGTCACCATATAATCCTAAAATGCCTTCGTTTTCTGCTTCATTGCTTTATGAATCTAGTTGGCACTGACAAGAGTTCCTCCGTCATCGGACATTTTTGTTTACACTGATGGTCCAGCAAAGGACTCAGAATTAAAAAGCTCAGTTGAAGCCATGATACAAAGCACCAAATCAAAAGTGAGTGACAGCAAAATTGAGTGATTTGTTTCTTTGGTTAGACTCAGTTGTTACAGGTACCTTAAAGGGTGAGTTCACACAAAACAGAAAATTTTGTTATTAATTAATGTTCCAATCCCTGAAAACGGATCTTCAGAACACCAATTGAGATATTTTAGATAAATTCTGTGAGCTTCCATAGACAATGATGGTCCAGAGAAGATCAAAGTCCAGAAAAGGAATCAAAAACACTATAAAAAAAATCATCATATGGGACATCAGTGGCAACTGTAATCATATGAAGCTCAGGGGAGTCTTTTTTGCACCATCCCCCTATCGTAAAATGACTTTCGCCAATGTATTCTCTTCCATGTCAGGTCATCAGGGTGCATGTTTACTATCAGCAGTATGATATATTGGCATCCAAGTCAGTAGCACAACATGCAAGAGTTGTATTGTCTGTTGTAATGCACACCCAAAAGTTTTGACGGTGTATTTGTTTCCTTTTCTGGCCTTTGAACCTCTCAGGACTGTTGCTGGCATTGGTGGATGAGAGAGCTCTCAGATTTGATCTTTATTGGTGTTTAGAAGATTGACATAAAGGCGAGTAAATACTAACACAATTTAAATTGAACTAACCCTTAAAACTTGCTCTTTCTTTCCAAACTCCAGGTCAATTTCCTGCTGACAAACCCTACTTTATCACTTGTCTCATCATCAATAGCATTGTCTCAGTCGGACATAAAGCTGTACAGAGACCTGGCCCATATTTCTGGTGGACAGACCATTGAGGTCACAATCTCTACAATATCTCAGGCCATTACACTTATTGGAGATGAAATAACTTCAGGTCAGGTATGTTCCAACAATAGTTTATATCCTAATCTCCTAATTCATGGATGAATAATCCTGCAGCTGGAAGGCCAATATCCAGCAGATTTTAGCTCCAACACTCTTGCCTAGGAATTTCTAGTGAGACTCACTGCATGTCATTCAGAAGGGTTCATATTTATGCCCTAATACCTTTGAAGGGTTTACTCTACCTGACAAAAGTCTTGTCGTTAATCCCAGTTGTAATAGCAACAAATAATAACTTGACTTCTAGTAGAAAAGTGGCAGAAGGTAGATTTTTCTGATGAATCACGTGTTGAACTGTATCCCAATCATCACAAATACTGCAGTAGACCTATTGGAACCCGCATGAACCCAAGATTCTTACAGAAATCAGTCAAGTTTGGTGAAGGAAAAAACATGGTTTGGGGTTACATTCAGTATGGGAGCATGTGAGAGATCTGGATGGCAACATCAACAGCCTGAGGTATCAAGACATTTGTACTGCCCATTACATAACAAATCACATTAGAGGGCAAATTCTTCAGCAGGATAGCGCTCCTTGTCATACTTCAGCCTCCACATGTTAAGTGATAAGACTTCTGTCTAAGCAAAGTCAGACCTTGCTGTCCTAAATAAATAAATAAAAATCAAGGCATGATCATATTTTATTTTGGTAAAATAAGTGTAATCTAGAGGCCTTTCCCTTTCATATAAGCCACTTCTGATGCCAAATGTTCACCTGAAAGTTAAGTTATTATTTGTTGTTTCTTAAACTTGGTTAAGCGACAAGACTTTTGTCAGGTAGTGTACAGAGTGATAACTTTGAAGAGATTAGGGCATTAGGGATGAGCCCTTCAAAATAAAATGTGCTGTTCGACAGCAAACAACTGCGCAAAGGTTCACAAGGGCCCAAAGTGTCCATTATTTGTAGCCTTCACAATCCTTCATTCTAAAGGGCTCTTTGAAGTGGCCAGTGTGGAGCATTTAGGTTTGGAATTACAATTAAATATGACGGCCATGACTGTTTTCACTCTGAAATGCTCTTTCGGAGAACAATATACTGTTTGGAATGCATCATCATGAATCTGAAAGAACTTGATAAGCTGGTTCAGATGTGTTAAATTAGCATTTGTGCTAAACTCAAGAAAAGTGTCCCTCCAGCAGCAGGTTCAGACAACTCTGCTTTCATTTTTACTTTGCTGTTCTTGGCAGTTCGCCCATCATTCTGATCTCTGTAACTCTGAAAATGTCACAAAACTTGTTTCTCTTGAAGGTGACTGTTTTTCAAGTCGAGAGAAATGCGTCCCAAACAGAAAGCTTTTCTTTTGTGTTGGATTCCTCTCTGTCTAATGTGATTGTATACGTGACAGGAGACTCTCCAGTCTTTACTCTCTACAGCCCTACAGGTGAGCCTCCACATCTGTAAACACTGGGCTCAGCTACTGCACAGGATTAATCAATCTAATCATAAGTAACTATTTATTTCCTGCCGACTCTTTCAGGTGTTTCTCAGTCAGGTTCAGTGGCAGATGGTCCTCTAGGCAGCATGCTGGCTGTAAACAGTCTAAAGAGACTCAAACTCAACTCTAACAACCTGACAGGAGAATGGAAGATTACTGTTACCTCCATAAGCTCTTACACCCTGAAAGTTATCGGTAAAGTTATTTCTGCACATGACTTGATGTTCAAAATTAAAAATGGTATAATGATTAAATATTTACTATATCGGAAAATATTAAATTAGCTCTTAACCTATCGGTTATCAATGGAAAGAGTTTGTCGTTATTTGTACAATAAATGATTATCCATAACTCATGACTTCTGTAATTAATACAGGTCAGAGTTCCGTGAACATCCTTGTTTACTTTGTGGATATATTTGCGGGAGGTCATGGAGACTCATGGGGACAGAGTAACACCCGTCCTTTCACTGGTACAACATCATGCATTATTTCCACCTCTATCTGTACATTCTACAAAACATCCTATGTAGGGTCACAGGCATAGTGCATCAACTAATTTATATTTATTATGTATTTTAATGTCACTAGCCTCACAGAAAAACCACATGAGCTTCACATGTGCAATCACACTTTAAATCTATGAAATGTGCAGTTTTGGAACATTTTGGCTGTGGCTAACAGTGTGGCTGCATTCGAAAGCTTAGACAGCTGACTCGCCCTATCAGAATTCAAGTGGAGACTCTAGAGGTAGAGTTTGTGCACTTTATAAAATGGATTTCAGACAGCTCAACTGAGATAACGTAACGATTTAATCATGTACAGCAAAATAGAGAGATCTTTGGCGATAACCACAGAAATATTTGCTAACTTCTACTAGAAATGCCATTAAATGGTGAAACTTTTGTCCAAAAAACACAGACATGCAAAATATTTCTAATACTTTTGAACATAGGCTATGTGTGAATGAGAATGTATGGGTGTTTCCCAGTGATAGGTTGCAGCTGGAAGGGCATCCGCTGCGTAAATCATATCAGTCATTCATAACATTACAAAAATCGTATTTTCCTTATAGTAAATCACTTACTGTACATTGTTTGCCAACTTTCTACCACATAAAGAGAGACCAAAAATGGTTTCTCACGCTGATGTCCCTGCATGTTGAGAGGACGTGCATGCTCTCTTTCACGTCCGCGTTCCCAACCTAGCACTGCTAGGGTGTATATGAAGACTGATTTTCAATCCAAAATGGGTTAAATCAACCCAATTTTGTTACCTAGTAGTCTCAACCCAGGATTTGAGTTAAAAAAAACAACCCAGCATTTTTAAAAGTGTATAGTTTTGTACATGTTTGCAATTCTAATGGTATGACACATATTTTTTATATACCAGATTCAAATATCACCTTGTATGTCATATATGTAGTTAGCATTTATTTCCATGTACCAAATTTTTATATGGGATGCCGCCCTGCATTGGAATGTTGCCCCCAAAGACAGCATTTTAGAGCTCTTAGATGCAGCCGCATGTATGAGAGGTTACTATGCAACGTTTTCATGCAAGACATGGTATTGCTTTTGTGTTTTCACATGTCTTATACTTATTTCATATCATTATGTGATCGCAAATGTGCAGCTCATGTGGTTTCTCTGTAAGTGTAGACTGTAAAATTCCCCACAACATATTTGGAAGTATGATATGGTTACATTCTGATGTTGTTTTGTTTGTCTCATGCGTGTGCTTTTGTGATTTGGTGATTAGGTCGGAATGCTACTTTGTTTGTCTCTGTGACCGGAGGAGATTCAGTCACCGTGACAGATGTGCTTCTAGTCGAAGCTTCAGGATCTGCTGTTGTTAATGGAACCATCAAAGCAGTGGGTACAACAGACTTCCTGGTGAATATAGACACCATCCCAGAGTGGGCATTTGTGGTGCAGCTGAGAGGGCTGTTGAATGAGTCCTCAACAGTCAGTCGATTCCAGAGACAGTCGCCCATCCAGCTTAAAGGATCCAAAATAACCGTTGTGGTAAATATGATCTGTCTACTGTACACTGAAAAAACAATATCTGTTAACTAAGTTTCCGTATTTTGTGATTCACAGGTGTTTTCCATTTATTTACGGTTATGAATTGCATTATGGGACCTGATTTTGATTCATATTCAACTCTGCAGTTTAACAAATTTACTCTATTTGACATTTTAGTAGTTTAAAAAAATATAAGTATTATATACAGAAATAAGTCCATAAAATAACCAGGTTTTGTATTCTAATTTACAACACCAACACAGACAATATATCGTTTACAGCCAAAATCAAACCAAAAGTGCTTCAGGGGTAATTAATGTGTCGGTGTTCTTTGGATAACGAATTCAAAATGATAAATCATAAATCCAAGGCACCCAAAAAGTAAGTAAAAAAAGCCTTTATTAACATGCAGCATTAAATTGACATATTTAATATTGCAAAATATATTTTGTCCAAAGTGACTCACAGTTGAGGAGGCATTCAGCAATTCAACAAGAAGCAATCCACACAAGAAGTGCTAAGCCAGCAGGCACACAACATCATAAGACATTAATATTATGTTAGATTTAGGTTGTGATGTCGGGTGACCAAAATTCAATGTCTAGTCAGCGTCTAAGAACCAAATTATTTTGATTTCCAATAACGACATCCAATGACATTGATATTTGGTTGATTTTAGGTTGTGTTGGAAAGTGACCAAAATTTAACGTCGAGCCAACATCTTAAACCAAAGTCATATTGACGTCAAATACTAACATTTATTCTTCATAAGTCAGGTATGGCAACCAAAATCCAATGTCTGATAGATGCTGTCCACACAACGTCAAACTGTAACATCATTAAGGCTGATTTATACTTCTGCGTCAAGCGATCACGTGTGCTCTGGTGTAGCCTGCGCCCGGTTGCATAGCCCTCACCTTGGTTGATGTGCACCTCTCAAAAAATGTAACTACACTTTGCAACGACGTGTAGCGCTAGCTCTGTGATTTGTCGGCTTGGTAGTGGTGACAAGCGCTGAGAGCCACGACCTCGATGGAGCAATGGTTTACAAGTGTTGAGTCGGAGGGAAACTATTGTTTTGTGTTTACCTTATGATTAATATTGTTGCACGTCCACCAGTTCCGGCCTCTGAATGAGTGAGTTTAAGCTACTTGTAGCATTCAAAAAAAAAAAACACTCACCAAGAAACTCAAAACGAGGAACATAAAACCTACTGCCAGCTAACGTTTCGGAAGTGTTATTGCAGAGCAACACAAACAGCGTGCAGAAGTATAAATGCACAACTATGCACAAGGCAGGTACTTTGGGTGACGCTGATTACTCGACACAGAAGTGTAAATCAGCCTTAAGATGTTGATATTTGGTTGTTTTTAGGTTGCATTGGAAAGTGACCAAAATCTAACTTCGGAAAACTGAAGTTTGTCTGACGTTAGGGTTCTGACGTCAAACCTATTTTCATCATCACAACATCAATCTGACAACATGTTGACATTCTGTCCCTTCTGGGAATTATATAAAGCAACTGTTAGTGCTCAGAGAATTGAGTGTTAGAGTAAGGTAGTGTTTTTAGAGAGAGAAAATAATGTTTCTACAGGTGGATTGTCAAGCCCACTCACCTGTGTGAAGCACACTTCATAAATTAATTGTAAGAACGAGTCTGGTGCAAAAGCGTTGGTTAAAGTGTTGGAGAGATGAAAGAATGTGTTTTCTACAGATGGTTTGTCAAGCCCACTCACCTGTGTGAGGCACACTCAGTTTGGGTTGTTGTAGTTGTGTTAAAAGAGGTTCAGGTGACCATGGAAGAGATGAGTTTTTAGTTGTCGCTTGAATGATACTAGTGAATCCACAGTCAGTGTGGCCACTTCAAACTATTTCAATGTCAATAAAACTTCATTGTAGGAAAGATCAAGGTACCAAATTGCAATTTAAAAGTATGAATAAATGGGGAAAAAAACCTGAATGACAAAATATGGAAATATTTTTACTGTGTATGCATTTAATTGTTCATCATGGTTTGGTTTATTATCAAAAACACATTGAGTTAGATAATTAACATATAATTATCATATCTATACCTCCACACAGGTCCAATCACAGAATGTAACAAAGCCTGGAGTACCACTGAATGTCAGCTTTACAGTGGCCGCTAATGCTACAGGTGGAAACTATATAATCCGAGCCCGGACTGACCAGGGCTTCAACGTGTCTGTCCCCAGCTCTCTGCAAGTTGCAGCAGGAGGAAGCGCTCAAGCAAACATCACACTGATCACACCATCTGACACAGAGTCAGGGACAGACGTCACACTCACCATTGAAGCAGAAGCTCCAGGATCCACTGACCTGAATTACGCCACACTGAGACTCACCGTGTCCACAGCCAGTGCTGTTTTCAGTGGACATTACTCGCTTTCTGTCTGTCTTTCTCTTTTCTGCTTTCTCATTTCCAATATTGTTGGATTGTAAATTACATTCAGCACAGGCAGTAATGTACACACATATCTTGTTTTGAGTTATCAGTTGTGTGTACAGTATACACGGTATATACCTGTATGGTTATATAAAGTTTATAAAGGTTAACTGTTAATATTGCACCTCCGCTTTCTGTATTGTATGAACAGGTGTGTTTGGGATTAGTTTACCTGGTAAGTCTAATCTTTTTTGCAAGTTTATTGAAGACAAAGTTCACATAAGGGGCATCAGAATTGTGTAAGCTAACATAACCTGTTCTTTATTTTTATTCATTTGTTCTTTTGTTCTGAGGTTTCACTTCTGTTGTTTATAAATTACAAGTCTTAAGAAAGTTTTGGAGCGCTGAATAAATAAAATCACGTGTATAATTGTGATCTTGATCTACTACTTATAAATAGTTAAACATACTAAGAAATATATCAGATATGCACTCAGGCACGCTTACTGTATGAATTAAGCGTAAGGTTTTTTTTTTTAAAGAATTTTGGATGCGTATAAGGTGCAGGTATTCGTTACTATAATTAGCTGTTGATAAATGTTGTTGAGAAAAAAAGAGACTAGTTATATCCAGTTAGGCAAATCACTATCAAACAATAGGTGTACACCTTACAGTCTGACACACCCAACGATTTGTAAGGAAGTTTTAAGGAACGATTTGCCATTCTTTCTGTCACGCACATGTAAGGATAACCATTTTAAGTAATCCCTAATTTACATCACAAAATATTGTGTAAACCTGGCATTCTTGGCATGTGCTAAAGTGTATAAATATACCGACAGAGTCTGTGCATCAGTTCCAGTGCAAATCTGCGAAAAGGTAATCAGGAAATTCTCTAATTCAGCTGTTTGTGAATAACATTTGCTCTGTAATGTTTTGTGTGTAAATTAGATTTATACTATATAGATTTAGAGATACTATATAGACTGTATATAGATTTAGACTATAATTCAACTGTTTATAGAGTGAATTGTTTATATTTTTTGTTTACGTTTCATAGATTCTCTTAAGGCTGTTTAATTTTTTAAACTGCATTTCTCCATAGCACTTACAGTTGTGGAGAGATGGTTCCAGGGCTTGTAGTGGCTATTTTTCTCTTCTGGAGGATCGGGTTCAATCTTAATGAGGTAGCAGCATTCAAACCGCTGTTTTCTACGGGCTCCTACACCCATCGAGACATCACTCAGTTCGCTATGCTCCGCAAGACTGCAGAAGTGTGCCGGGACATTGCTATTGCCCAGGGGCGAGACTTCACACTGCCTGTAAGAAAAAGTCATGGACATGAGCCAAACAAGGATAACTAGAAGATATTAATTAGCAATTACATTCCAGTAAAAAAATAAAATAAAATTCTGTCATTATCATTACTTGTAGGTGCACTTTTATATGGTTTGACACAGAACAGTCACACCTCAATAGTTTTTTTAACCTTGCTGGATATTTATTAATATAATAATAATAATAATAATAATAATAAACTGATTTAAAACAGAAAAAATAATAAAATTGCTAACAAAAGTTTCTATATGAAAGATAACAGCTAACTGCTGCTATTCCAAAATGTTACACGATGACTTGACAGAGGAGGAAAATCTGTCCGAAAAATCTGATAAAAAAGGCATTTGTAACAAAAGATTTTCAGGTAAATGCTGTGCTTCTGAACTATCTTTTGATCAAAGATTAAGACTAAAATAGAGTAGACTACTCAGCTGTTCAATGTAATAAATTGTTACGATTGAGGTGACGATGACAACGAAGTTGAGGATCCAATCGCAGATTTAATTGTAAAAGCAGTATAGCAGTGGTCAACGGGGGCAAACAGGTATATAGAGGAAATCCAGAATCGTAGTCAAAAACAGGCGGAAGGTCAATAAGTCCCCATTTACACTAGTGCGTTTTAGTTTTAAAACAGCGTTTTAGCATGAAAACGATTCGCGTCCACACTAGCGTTTTACCCAAGCGTCTCTCTACAGATCTCCCTCCACATTACGCCACCAAAAATGTATATCACGTGACCATTCGCGCACTCTGGGCATGCACGTTCAAGTATAAACAGGAAGCATGCGTCTCGCTCGGCATTTGGTTATTGTTAGTCAACAAACGCTGGTTGAACGATGAACGCGATGGTGAAGAAAGCAAGAGAGGTCTTTTTGTGGACAGACGACAAGGTCGAGTTGTTACTTAAAGTAACAAATGAATATAAAACATCCATGGCTATCGAAAATGCAGTGTTTACAGAGAAGGCTGGTCAGCCGTCTGCCGGTGACGTTATAGCCATGTGCGCTTGACGAATAAGGGAAGGATACGCAATGACCCAAAGCCCCAATCACGAGCCAATCTCAGCAGCCACGCCTCCGTCTTCCAATGTCTCCGTTTTCCACCGTCTACACTGAGACGCAGCAGCAGCGTTTTAGAATGAAAACGGCCTCTCCAGCATTTCTAAAACGCTGCGTTTTCGCGCCTCGGAAACTCCGGTGTAGTGTGGACGGATGGCGTAACTGTAGCAAAACTCATGCATTTTAAAACGAAAATGCACTAGTGTAAATGGGGCCTAAGGCTGGTAGCAGGCACGGATAAACAAACAAGCAAGGCTGGGATCAAACACAAAAGACTAGGCAAAGAAAATGCGTTGTAGAGTCAAAGAAACAGATAACAATACTAAGCAATGACTGTGTGCGAGTGTGCTGTTTATAAAGTGTGTGTAATCAGTCCAGAAGCAGTTTCAGCTGAGAGAGTCTAATCAGATGGTGATTTGGAGCAGGAGTGTGTGTGTGCGCTGCATGACTGGAATTGTAGTCCATTAACAAGCAAATTTGTAGTTCATGGAATGTGTGTGTGTGTCAACCAGCGATCTCTGGCTGTAGATCGCTGGTTATCGTGACATAAATGTTTTTAGAGGAGCAAATCAGAATATTAGACTAATGTTTAAAGAACCAAGTGACTGGAGTTATGCTACAAATCAGCTTTTAATTACAGGATTAAATTTAATTATATCTTCTATTATACTATATCTTTAAACAGACAGTAGTTGTTTTAAATAGTAAAAATATTTTACAATTTTACTGTTTTTGCTACTTTGAATCAAATAAATGTAGGCTCGATGAGCATAAAAAACATTCAAAATCTTACTGTTCTGGTATGTGCTCTAGATAATAATAACAATAATATCATCTTCAGTTGCTTTCCTCATGTCTATTAGTTTAATTGTCATTGTAACGCCATTCACTTGATTAATTCTGTCTGCTTAAAATGTATTTTATTTTATTATTACAATTTTCCCTTTCTGTGGTTTTATGTTAATTATGTGTATGATTATAGTCTTTCATTGACCATTTTTTCAAACATCTGTCTGTGATTCTTTGGATTTTGTTCTGATGTTCTTGTATTGTCAGTTCAAGCAACATAATATAATATAATATAATATAATTCATTTCATTCATTTTCTTTTCGGCTTAGTCCCTTTATTAATCCGGGGTCGCCACAGCGGAATGAACCGCCATATAATATAATATAATATAATATAATATAATATAATATAATATAATATAATATAATATAATATATTTCACCTCTAGATCAACAACGAACTGACTTCATCTGCTGTCCAAAAGGCCTGCTCACCATCTGCTTCATCTTCAACTCTCTCTTCCCTCAGTTTTTACTCAGCTATTTCCATGACTTATATGAGCAATGCAGCTATAGATGGTGTGTTTTTATTGAGTGCAGCCCGTCACTTTGATGATGAGTCTTTCAGTGAGGGCCGGGACCTCATCACCAGTGCTGTATCTTCAGTAAAGGCCAGCGCAAAGCAGGGGAGCTACATCTCTGCCCGTATTACACTGGGGGCTCTGTGCCATACTCTACAGGTATGTTGAATGGACATTATAGTATGGTAAGAACATAAAAATTCTAAGCAAGCATTTTTATTTATATTTGACATAATGTTTTGTCATTTATCTAAATGTTTGTTGATGTTTTCTGACCTCTACTTATTTATATATGTTAATGAATACAAAACTGCTTTATATTTTAAATGATTCCATTTTTTTGCTGACAAATAAGTAAACATGAAGAGTGGGTTGAAGGAAAGTACTTTAGTAAAAAAAAGGTTTTAAAATTTATTAATATTAGGGGCTGCTTATATTTACTTCATAGCACATTGTGCACGTGACAGTTTTAGTAGATTTTAGATTTGAGCACAAAGGGACCACAAAAACGTCATTATAGTGACTCCTTGTGGCCAAAGTTTGGTACACAGGCGTTTTAAGATGCCTACGCTTATCCCAAATTAAAATAAAGATAACAAAGAGTATAAGAAATGCGCTCATTGATGGATGTAAGAAAACAAATCTAGGTGATTCAAGTATGTGCTAAAAATATATTGTTGGTCATCAAGTAATGTTTGTGTTCAGGATTTCTATAGTCACAGTAACTGGGTGGAACTGGGAAACTCTGCTCCATTCAGCACCCTGATCAAACCTGAGCTTCCTCTCGACAATGTAGCAGGTGAAGTGAAAAATTTGAATTTTGAAGTAAAGAACAATGAAGTAAAAAATTAGTAGAAATCAAGTAATTTCTGTCATTTTTTAAATCTATACAACTCCTCCCAGAATTGCAGGTACATTTAAAACATTCAATCAGGAGAGCGCTTTAGACTTTTAGCAGCTGAAAACTTGCAAACTTGGTCCTGGAGGGCCGATGTCCTGCATATTTTAGTTCCAGTCCTAATGAAACACAACTGAACCAGCTAATCAAGCACTTTCTAGGTATATTTTAAACTTCCAGGGAGGTGTATTGAATGAAGTTGGAGCTAAACTATATAGAATACCAGCCTTCCAGGGCAGAGTTTGGACAACACTGGACTGGCCCTATCCAGGGGGAGTGCTACATATGATAAGCTGGTTAGCAGGTAGGGAATACATGGTTCTGCTTAATAAGGAGGAACACACCGTGGCTGAATACAAATCTGGGATCGCCACATCGGTAGACCAAGCAGGCATACCAGACATCATACTGGGCCAGACACCTGGCTCCTCCAGATGGATTTAGGGCGTACTCACACTAGTTGCCTTGAATTGGGCCGAAGCACGCTTGACCCCCTCCCGTCTTCCCGATGGCCCGCACTCACATTGCATTCGAGCCTGAGCACACTTATGTCATCGATGATGCGCTGTTCAGTTAGAAGTGCTCTCGCTCAGCACAGTGGAGATTTTTTTAGTTATGTCGCTTTAGTCATTTGATATGCAATGACATGTCAAATATTTTGCCGAACAGATCAACTACTACAAGTCCTTGTGCAATCTCCTAAAGAATAAGGAGGTTTGCTGAAGGTGAAGCTGTCGTGCAGTGTGGGGTTTGTGTTTTTAATAACCTACAACAGTTTACATTGAATGTCATTCATTAAACAGTAAGAATGATTAATAAATCCTTATGAAACAGTCCCTTAAAAGTCACGTCTCCTCTTTAGTTTAGGGCTCAGATGCGCTTTGCACTCACACTGCAGCCCAAGTGTGTGCTCTGGCACACCTCATCCAACCGGGCATGGGCGGCCCAACTGAACCGTGCCTGAGCCCGATTCAGAGCACTCACACTTCTCAAATGATCTGGGAAACAGGCCTGAGCATGGTTCGGATAGCATATTGTGAGAGCGCCCATAATCTCCATGTGCCTCTTGAGGAACCAGATGATTAGATTATGTTTACCGAGCGTGCTGCCATCCACTGCATCATGGTGAGCAGAGATGGCTGCAACGTAAACCTTTAGTGTGGAGGGTGACAGTCTACGCTCCGACTTATCCTGAAGGAAGAATAACACAACCACCAATGCCAGTAAATCACCCAAGTCTTCTGCGCTCCGTCTATGGACCACATCTGGAGGTTCCAGAGATCTGGGCGCAGGTGCCAGAGGGTGCCCAGGTCCAGTTGGGCCAGAGAGGTGCAGCTAACAAGACCTGCTCCTCGTCCTCTCTGATTTTGCACAGTGTCTGTGAGTGTAGACTCACTGGGGGAAACGCATATTTGGAGGCCAGCTGTGAGCCAGTGTATCCGTGCAGAGGGGGGCCTTAGTCAAGGAGTAAAACAACTAGCAATGGGCGTTTTCGGGGGAAGCAAACAGATCAACCTGAGCTTTCTGGAAGCACTCTCATGGACCGCACCAGGGAGAAGTCTCTGTTCTCCTCGGAACTCTCGCTGCCGTGAGAGCGCATCGGCGCATGGCAGTCTTTAAGTTAATATTTTTAAAACAGAATGTACCTAAATACACTGTACAAACATTTTTATTACAGACTTGATATAACTGGTGTTATAAAACTGTTTCAATTAAGGTTTCTTTATGAAAAATAATCGAGGGATTATCTGTAACATGTACCCACATTTCTTCAAATACCCATATGACAAAATACTATTAACCCATTATGGCAGGGAAGGTGTGTCCGTGTTGCCCTAACAGGGGAGAACAGGTTGGGAGACTGGGGGGCTGGAAAAGTAGGCCAATCAAAGCAAATGATTAACACCTGTTTTCCCTCAGTGATTGGGCTGGAGAGACGCTTGTAAAGCAAGACGACTGGCGCAGATGGGAGAGAAATAGCTGAGAAAGCATGCACTATTGAAAGCTTCCAGAGCTTTATAATAATAAATAAAACTTTATTTCCTGAATTTCTGACCCTGCCTTCTTCTTCCACAGATACAGCGAACTTTATTACACCTATATTGCAATTTGTAAATCCCCCATGTGTTTTTAAACTCATTTTGCCACACTGTGAATTTGATGTAAACCAGCACTTTTTGTATTGTCTGTATGTGTAGACCTCAGCACACCAACATGCAAAGCCTGCACTGACGGCAACTGCATTTATAACATTCTCCCAGAGAATAAGAAACTAACTTCAGGATATTTCAGCCTTTACTCCTCGAAAAAACCTGCAGGTTTGGAAGCTTAGCATCTCACAAGTACTTGATTCAAATAAACCTCTATTGTATGCCATGACTTGCCACAGGAAAGCTATCATTTGGACCACAAATAATTACTTTGATCATTTTCTTTCAGGAAAGTGTAGTCACGGTGGCTCTGCAGACAGAACCAGTTCAACAGATCCCACTGGAGGAATCAATAAAGATGACATCAACTCAAGTCATGGTTTCCTTCACCCTCAGGCTGCTGACTTGGCCATCAGAGCTACTATGGACATGCTGGAAGACATCCGAATGGCTATAGGCAACAAACCATTTCTACAGTATGACACCATATATGGTTTTAAGTGTACTTGAATGGGCCTTTACTAAACAAAAAGCTTTTGAACATTTTGGAAGTTTTGAAAAAAAAAAAAAAAGGCAAAAGATTTTGCTGTCTATGGATACAGACAGTTCAGAAGATTAGCTTTTCTTTAATCGTAATCTCAAAATTCAATTCAATTCAATTCAATTCATAAAGTTCAGTGGAAATCATACTGTAAGCCCAAACACTGAAGAGCAATTCCAACGATGCACAGCTCCACAAGTTCAAAACCAAGCAAGCCAGTGGTGACAGAGATGATCAAACTTCACCAAGTGATAAATGAGAAGGAAAAAAAAGGCTCAGTTAGGTAATCTGCTGTTTGAGTTCTTTCTGGAACAAAAAATGATCATATTACTCCAGTTCTTTCATTATTGCATTGGCTCTCTATTAAATATCATAAATGTAAAAATTGTATTGACTACCTACAAAGTCCTGAATGGCTTGGCTCCCCAGTATTTGAGGAAGCTTCTGGTGTATTACAGCGACTCGCATCCACTACGCTCAATTAATTAATTAAGTCAACTGTAGGCAGTAGATCTTTCACATATCTGGCACCTAAACTCTGGACCAGCCTTCCTAGCACAGTTCGGGAGGCATACACACCCTGTCAGTTTAAAATTAGATTAAAGATATCTTTGCATTAGCATACACATAAAACACAAATGCATTTTAAAATCCAAATCCTCTTGTAAAGGATTGACTGAGCCTGGTTTTTCTTGAGGTTTTTTCCCTTCACTTTCATCAGTTGGTGAAGTTTGTTCCTTGCCACTGTCGCCACTGGCTTGCTTGGTTTGGAACTTGTGGAGCTGCGCATCGATGGATTTGCTAGTCAGTGTTTGGACTTTCAGCAGTATAATTTAAACTACACAACTGAACTAAACTTCAACTCTGAAAACTGGATTGACAGTTTCAATTTACTACAACTTCTATGTTAAGCTGCTTTGACACGACCTACATTCAAAAAGCGCTATAGAAATGAAGACAAAAAATTGACTTAAAATTACTTGTTTATATTCCATTATATTATATTACAAATTAAATTTTAAATTGGGTAGATCTGATGTGAAATAGGGTGGACCTCAGTGTATATGTATGTATAAATTTTGTCTGTTTATATTCAATGAAAATTATAAGTACCTTTAAAAAGCTGATCTCAAATGATATATAATTGCAAGAGCTGTTCAAGAGAATTGTGCTTTCACTTTATTTTGGCTTGAAAGCACGTTGAAATTAATACAAAAACATCTTCATTGACTTTCTTTCCACTAAAGCAGCGTGTCGATCGTCGCCCTTCCTATGCAACCTCTGAATCAGGGAATGCATGTGTTAGTGCTGACTGACGGACGCACTCCATATGATAAACTGTTCCCAGATCAGCTTCTGTATATGCCATTTAAAGAGGAGCGAAAGTGGACACTTTGAGATTTGGGTGTTTAAACAGACAAATACACTCAATTATATGTAAACATGTCCGTCCTGCTTCTTTTACTTTAAAGTAATTTTAAACGAATTTTCTATTAAATGAGCATTCAGGTTACTAAAGTAATGTGCATTCTATTCGTTCCTAAAGTGAGACGTCTGTTATCAAACAAAACAAAATGAGAGATTCATTTGCTGCTCTTCACTAAATAACTATACTACATCAAATAAAAAGTGAATGAGATTTTGAAATATACATCACTATTACTTCAAATGAATTTTATTTGAAGCCAGATCACAATGTGACACTAAAAATATTACTTTCCGTTTAAGAAGAGGCTTGTGTTTATAATATCCATCAGGTAAGGACTCGTTTAGGGTCATGTAATCATCTGGTTTAGCCAGGTTTCTGTTAGAGAGACTGCATTTAGCTTCAGATCGGTTATCAAATCATTAACATTGATTTTTAGTTTTAGAGGAGAGTGATCTAATGTTCAATAATCAGAGTTTTATCTTTTTCATTTATTCATTTTTTTGTCGGCTTAGTCCCTTTATTAATCCGGGGTCGGATTGATCCGCCAACTTATCCAGCATTTGTTTTACGCAGCGGATGCCCTTCCAGCTGCAACCCATATCTGGGAAACATCTATACATTCTCATTCACATTTATACACTACGGACAATTTAGCTTACCCAATTCACCTGTACTGCATATCTTTGGACTTGTGGGGGAAACCGAAGCACCTGGAGGAAACCCACGCAACCACAGGGAGAACATGCAAACTCCACACAGAAATGCCAACTGACCCAGCCGAGGCTCGAACCAGCGACCTTCTTGCTGTGAGGCGAACGTGCTACTCACTATGCCACCGTGGCGCCCTGAGTTTTATCTTTTGATTACCTTTATTTTTAATTTGAAGAACATCAATTAGATTGTTACGTTTGAAAGGGTTTTTTAAATAAGAGATTTTTAAATAAATAGGAAATCTATACTGCTTGTTTGATGTTTTTTTTTCTGTTTTTCTTTCAGATTGATGGGCATCAGTCAGACCTCAGTTCTGGCTTTTGTGATTGACACCACAGGCAGCATGTCTGATGACATTGAGGCAGCCAAGAGTGTGTCCTTCAGTATCATAGACAGCAGGAGAGGAACACCACAGGAACCTTCAGAATACATTCTAGTCCCATTTAATGATCCAGGTATTTTGTATTTACACCTACTGTATACAGTATAGCCCTTATTCTGCAATGAGGAAGTGCACTTGTTTTTGCAATTGTTTTAGAAATTACAATCCAGTCATCAGGGAGAAATGACAAGGCCTAACAAACAGAAGAAAACGGTCAAACTACTTGCTCGACAAACAAATATGTGCATGACAATACATACAAAAGTATAATATAAGATAATACATATATTTAATATATATATAATATAATAAGACGATAATATAATATAATATAATATAATGTTTTGAGCCAAAAAGATTCCAATGGCTGTGCCCACTAATACGTTATGAATAGAGTCAATGGTTCAGTTTGTTGTTGTAGTTGTTTTTTTCTTAATCTTCCACTTATTCCAGGGCGGTTTGAGTTTCTTTCTTCTATTGAACACAAAGGAAGATATACTGAAAAATGTTGGAAAGCAGCAGTCACTGACTTTCATAAAGTTATTTTTTGTTATTACTATAGATGTCAAATAATGAGTAAATAGTAAATTCAAAATTTCCAAAATTCCTTTTTAAAAACAATCTCCAGTCACTCAAAATAAACAACTTATTAAAAAACAACTTAATTGTTATAAGTTCAATCCACTTAAATTTGTTAAGTTAACTTAATCGATTTGTGTTGGGACATTATGAATGAATTGTGTGGAACCCTGTATTTTTTCCAGTGTACAAATACAAAAAGTTCAAGAGGTCACAAGATAATATCTTCTCTTAGAATGCAATGTGTTTTTATTGAGATTCTAAAAAGTGTTAATTGTGATAATGCTGTGATTTTAAATAATATTTTCAACTGGATAATACCTGCGTGTTATTAATTAGCCATGCATTAAATCATTCAACATGCAATTTTTCACTTAAATAGATAACTGTTCAACAATTAGCCTTTTGGAAATACGTTATTTCAATGTTTACAGAATATCCAGGTTACTGTACTTTTGCCGTTTTTATTTTAAATATGATTTTAAAGTATTTTGTAGTGTTCTGCAGTGTTGTGTCTCTGTCATACAGATTTTGGGCCTCTGACAAGAACTGACAATGCAGATATATTCAAAAAGAGACTGAGCTCTCTTACAGCAGAGGGTGGAGGAGATTTCCCAGAGATGTGCATGTCAGGACTACTGGTGTGTGTGTGTGATTATACAGTACATGTATGCCTACTATAGAGAAATATAAATGTGAAACTTCATTTAAATTGAGAAGAACCATCTTATTCATATGATAATAGTATATTACTGGTATGATTTCTGTGCATGTAAGCTTGGATCCATTTTAATTAACAAGTTTTTTTCTGTTTTTCCAGTTGGCTTTAGGAGGAGCTCCTCCATCATCAGACATTTTTGTTTTCACTGATGCTACAGCAAAGGACTCAGAATTAGGAAGCATCGTTCAGGCCATGATTGAACGCACCAAGTCAACAGTGAGTGTCATAACAGATGGCGTTTCTACTCAAATTAAAGTGTTGTTTAACTCTGTATTCATCTGCCTTCCTCTCAATCATCCAGGTCACTTTCATGTTGACCGGTTCCTTCTCTTACCGTAGAAGAAGAGCAGTTTCACAATCTCAACAGTTTACATCAAGATCATTGTTTCAGTCGGACATACAGCTGTACAGAGACCTGGCTCACGTTTCTGGTGGACAGACCATTGAGGTGCCAAAGAGCACACTGTCCCAGGCCACTGCTGTCATTACAGATTCTTCAACTGCAGCTCTGGTTTGTTCAAACAATCACTTGAAGAGATATAACTCAAACAGTAAAATCATTGTGAGACATAAATAACAGATGATGACATTATTCATTTTTGAGCAAAGTATTCCTTTTACGCTCACTTTGTCACATTTTTTTTTAATATTGATAAATGTGGACTGGGAAACATTCACTCACGCATAATGTTGGATGGCTGACGTGAAACTGACCTTACAACACTGTTGAAATCCCAAAGAGCAAGTGTTTCTGCATTGAAGCGTGATCCGAAACACCCAGGTCACCTGACTAAAGTGTTTCAAAACACCTGGTCATGTGACTACAGCGATTCAAAGCATCGTTTTTTCAAACAACGTTTCGAGACCTGGCGAAACAGTGTTTGACTGACAGGGTCAGAGAAAAACTCATGTAGCCTAGTGGATTGTGCGTGTGCACACAGTAACTGTGCTGCAAATGGCTCAAGAGTGAATCCAAACTTGTACAAATAATCTGAAATTATGACTTGGTGTATTTTAATAATGTTACAGTTTTATGACTGAAACAAAACATATTTATTCACAAAGTGTTTGTTCGGATGTCAGACAATGATAAAACAAAACAAGTTACAAGAATGCGCCACGGTGGCGTAGTGAGTAGCACGTTCGCAAGAAGGTCGCTGGTTCGAGCCTCGGCTGGGTCAGTTGGCAATTCTGTGTGGAGTTTGCATGTTCTCCCCGTGGTTGTGTGGGTTTCCTCCGGGTGCTCCGGTTTCCCCCACAAGTCCAAAGACGTGGTATAGGTGAATTGGGTAGGCTAAATTGTCCATAGTGTATGAGTGTGTATGGATGTTTTCCAGAGATGGGTTGCAGCTGGAAGGGCATCCGCAGCGTAAAACAAATGCTGGATAAGTTGGCGGTTCATTCCGCTGTAGCGACCCCGGATTAATAAAGGGACTAAGCCGAAAAGAAAATTCTTTTTCCATTTTGTTACACACATCATTTACACATCCATGTCTGTAAGAAGGCAGGGCTTGTCATGCATATCACCTTGTGATCAACTTACCTAAACTCTTCCATAAACCCAACCCATAGTGCATGTAATAGCTCTTTTACCTGAACCACTGGATTCATTTGAACTCAAGCACTCTGTATCTCAAGTACAACACTGTACAAAGTGAGGAACAAGGTAAATAGACCATGTAAGATAAGTTGTCCATAACAGGTGATGTAAACGTAATTGATTACAAATTATAGATGTAAAGTTTTTTATCTGGTATGTATATGGTGTTGTGCAAAGACCCGCAAGAAAATAATCCTTTATTCATCAATAATAAGTGTCTCTAAATATCATTAGTGTGAAAAGGAATAAAAGTTGTTGGCATCATATTGCCCATTTCATGTGTTCAAGTAAAACTTATGCTGAAGTACGTACGGTTTCACAAAAAGGTAAGCAGAAGCATGTATTTCAATTGAGAGTGTGTTGAAGACATCTCTATATATCTTCAGGTGACTATTCTTCAGGTGGTGAGAAGTCCAGCTATTGCAGAAAACTTCTCTTTTGTGTTGGATTCATCTCTGTCTAATGTGACTGTGTACATCACAGGAGACTCTCCATTCTTTACTCTCTACAGCCCTACAGGTAAGCCTATATGTTTGTGAACACTTTGTTGATGTGTTGAAGGGCTTTATTTTCTCCAATACAAAAACTGCTAATGCCAAAAACTCTGTGTTTTGCCTGCTTTCAGGTGTGTCTCAGTCAGATTCAGTGGCAGCTGGTGTTCTGGGCAGCATCCTGACTGTAGGAAATCTAAAGCGAATTAAACTAAACTCTGAAAACCAGACAGGGGAATGGAGGATTAGGATTAATGCTACAAGTTTCTACAGCCTTAAAGTCACTGGTAAGGGTTATTATATTTATATTTTAATCAATTGTATTGCTATTGTATTTGTTTTATAACTGTTTTTTATTGCAAAATGTGTGGATCAAGTTTCCCAGAGAGATCTTGACGTCAAAACGACAACCATTTTGACAACGCATGATACAAATTTTTAATGTCAAATAAGGTAGTTCACATGCATAGTAGGCATACAAAATCCCAAGTAGATTTGTAAAGCTTTCCAATAATTTTTTCTTTCTTGTATTATTATACTTTTGTGTCTTTATCTTGGTGGGCAAAATAGCATCAATGTGTGGATGTGAAGTTTTTCACATCAAATCGGTTTGCATTTTTGGATGTGTTGTTGATTTGTTTTTAACCTCAAGGTGCTTGTTGGATTGCAGAATCTGTAGCATATTGTAACAATAACAGCTGCTTACATAAATGCTTTATTATGACCACAGCTGAGAGTTTAGTGAACTTTCTCTTCAATTTTGTGGAGCAGTCAGAGAGCGGTGACTTTACACCAAAAGCCAATCGTCCTTTCATTGGTATGATATCATCTTCAGATTGATATTTATTGATTATACTAAGTGGAAAAAAAAGTGTTTGTCCTCTTACTCAGCTCTTATTTTGTGAATGTTTGTCACACTTTAATGTTTCAGATCATCAAACAATGAATCATTAGTCAAAGATAACATTAGTGAACACATCATGCAGTTTATCACACCTGAGTTAGAATTTCAAGCCACATCCCAGCCTGATTACTGCCACCCCTGTTCACGATCAAGAAATCACTTAAATTGAAAGAAGTAGACCAAAAGATACTTAAAAGCTAGACATCATGTAATGAGCCAAATTCAAAAACAAAAGAAAATAATTGAGATCTACAAGTCTGGAAAAAGTTATAAAGCCATTTCTAAAACTTTGGGACCGCAGCGAACCACACTGAGCCATTATCTACATATAGCAAAAACTTGAAACAGTGGAGAACCTTCCCAGGAATGGCTGGCTGACCAAAATTACCACAAGACTGCACTAACAGCTCATCCAAGAGGTCACAAAGACTCCACAACATCATCCAAAAATCTGCAGAACTCACTTCCCTCAGTTAAGGTGAGTGTTCATGACTGCACCATAGGAGAGAGACCAGAAAAAATTGGCTTGTATGGCAGAGTTCCAAGATGAAAATCACTGCTGAGAAAATAGAACATATTCTCGTCTCAATTTTGCCAGAAAAAATCTTGAGGATTCCCAAGACTTTTGGGAAAATACTCTGTGGAATGAAGTTTTTGGAAGGTGTGTGTCCCACTTTGTGTGGTGTAAATGTAAGTCAGAATTTCAGAAAAAGAACATCGTACCAACAGTAAAATGTAGTGGTGGCAGTCTAATGGTCTGGGGCTGTTTAGCTGCTCGGGACCTGGAAGACTTGATGTGATAAATGTAACCATGAAATCTGCAGTACCAAAAATCCTGAAGTCCAGCCATCTGTTAGTGACCTCAAGCTAAACAAACTTAGGTTCTTCTGCAGCAGGACAATGATCCAAAGCACACCAGCAAGTCCACTTCTGAATCACTGAAGAAAAACAAAATTAAGGCTTTGGAGTGACCTAGTCAACACCCTGATCTGAATCCATTTGAGATGCTGTTTCCTGACCTTAAAAAGATGGTTCATACTCGAAAACCCTCCAGTGTGGTTGAACTACAACAATTCTGTAAAAATGAGTGGGCCAAAATTCCTTTACAGCCCTGTAACAGACTCATTACAAGATATCAAAAACGCTCAACTCCAGATGTTGCTTCTAAGGCTGGCCTAACAGTTATTGGGTTTAGCAGGCAAAGTTTATTAAGGTTTCTCTAATGATAAAAGCCTTCATTTTAAAAAAAATGCACCTTTTTATTCACCATCTTTGACTAATATAAAAATCTGTTTGATGATCTGAAACATTAGAGTGTGACAAACATGTAAGACAAAAATAAATAAGTAAGGGGCAAACACTTTTTCCACACCACTGTGTATATTTATTGAATTTTTTATGTGAGTGTGTGTGTGAGAAAAATAAAATTCGATTCTTTCTGATCAGGTCGAAATGCTACTTTGTTTGTCTCTGTGACCGGAGGAGATTCGGTCACTGTGACAGACGTGCTTCTAGTCGAAGCTTCAGGATCTGCTGTTGTTAATGGAACCATCAAAGCAGTGGGTGCAACAGACTTCCTGGTGAATATAGACACCATCCCAGAGTGGGCATTTGTGGTGCAGCTAAGAGGGCTGTTGAATGACTCCTTGATGGTTAGTCGATTCCAGAGACAATCGCCCACCCAGCAACAAGGCTCAAAACTTACCATTAAGGTGAGAGTAAGGGGATAGTTTATCTGCACTGTCATATGGTTTTCCCATGGATTTTGTTTCATTAGTATATGAATGAAATATTCAAAAATTCATTGACAGAACCTAAACTTTTTTTCAGGCCCAACCAAGCAGTACTATAGAGCCTGGAATCCCACTGGATCTAAACTTTACACTGGTCAATACTGCTACAGGTGGAAACTACACAATCAGAGCCCGGACTGACCGCAACTTTAGTGTGTCTTTCCCCAACTCTCTCAACATAGGGGCAGAGGGAAGTGCTCAGGGAACCGTCACACTGACCGCACCATCTGGCACAAATTCAGGGACAGACGTCACACTCACCATAGAAGCAGAAGCTCCAGCGTCCGGTGACTCAAATTACCTGGCACTGCGCTTCACTGTCATGACTAAGGTAGTCATTATGATATCTGCAGACAAATTAGAGGAGGCATCATTAATATGTCCCATTCAACATTTACTATCCATAGTATAAACAGTGTCATTAAAAAATGAGTTAAACTGCAAATTCATCATGATATCAGGTCTTGTGTGTTGGCTTGAGGCCACAGGCTGAGTGCCTTATGCCGAGTTCAGACTGCAAGATTTTCAAAGTAGTCGTGTCACAGATGTTTTCACACTGCATGATTATCTGGGCTAGCGTTTTGTCGCTGCTTTGTTTACACTGCAAGATGGATCGGCGACAGGGAGTTTCACACTGCATGACTTCAAAATAAGAAGAATCGCCGACAACTTTGTCCAAACTACGTCTCACACCTAAAAACACTTTTGTTATGAACTACATAATGAGAAAGAAGCCTTTAATGGGGTAGAAAATGCATATTTGCTCACCTGGCTTTGAAGGGAATTAGCAATTTCTCCTTAACTTTTATTTTTTGACCGGGTTAGGTTGTGACATTGCTCACATGACACGTTAAACAGACACGGGTGCTCATGACAAATTTACTCTAATTTCCCCCCTATTTCTTGGGTTCGAATAAACTGAAAATGAATGCTTTTAACTTCTCCCTCAACCTCCTGCTGGCCTGCAGGTACCCACACTAGTGAATGCTGCTCTCTAATTGGCTGTAGGCGATCGCTGATGTTATGTTCAGTCAAAACTCATTTCACACAGTATGATTTGAATCGCAGACAGCTCCAGATATTCAGCATGCCAAATATCTCCCGGGCATTAGCGACTCATCTGCGATTCTCTCAGATCGCGTCTTTGATAGTTAATATTGTGTGATTGTCACTCGCGTGCACGAACACCGATTTGCCTGTGATTTCAGGCATTTGTCGGCGACTTCTCAAAACCTGTCGGAGAGTCAAAATCGGGGCTAAAATCATGCAGTCTGAACTCGGCATTAGTGTCTTACCAGTGACGATATACAGCCATATCGAGTGTGATACTGCGTTTATACAACGGTTTGATGGCATGCATATAAAAAGAAAATAAAACACAGAGAGTCTCAAAAATCCTTTTGTACGAGGAACTACTTTCTTCGCCATCTGCAGCTGACGTCAGAACAGCAGAAACAATTGCTAATTCATGAATGTTACTTTAGAACCAGTATTAGAATGATTCTTAAGCGTAATTAGTTTAAACTAAACTTAACTACTTGAATGATTCTCAAGCGTAATTAGTTTAAACTAAACTAAACTACTAGAATGATTCTCTAGCGTAATGTTTGTTTAAAGTGATGACAAAAGAGGTGATTCTGCTCACATTTTACGATTATGAGCCTGAATGGAATGAAAAGCTATCAGCCTATAGAGATTTTCTCTGTTGCAATCGGTATATCAATAATTAACCCTGAAAAAGCCTACCCAAAGCAAACACTACTAGATTACTGTGGTATAAATAAAGCACTACAGCAATCAACAGAGAGAAATCGACTTAGAATGTAACTTACCTGTTCTATAATGATGTGTTCAGATGTAGTTTGAAATTTACTCTTATGGCCCGTTTCCACTGAGTGGTACAGTACGGTACGGTATGGGTCACCTTTATCAGGCTTGCGTTTCCATTGCTAAAGGGTACTCTTTTGGTGGGCGTGGTGTACCATAGAAAGTTTCGGTCGACGTCATTCTCGCTCGAGGAAATTTCAACAGTAAAACTGTACGGATTGTTCACATACAGTATCATATGAAAAGCACTTCTCACCAAACAGAGGCTTTATTATACACATAAATACTGTTGTATAAATGTTCCTTACTAACCTTTCTATGAACATGATCTGACTATAACTAGATCAACGATGCAAAATAGCCTACAGTCCGCGATATATGTAAAATAAATAAATAAATAAAAGCAACATATATGAACACATACAGACCCTTACAGTCTCCGATATGTTACCAATTACAGAAAAACTACACACAGCATGCATTTAAGCCTTATTTAGATCCAAAAACAACACGAAATATTGCCCACAGTCAGTGCAAACCTCTCATCTGTATATTTAATCCTCACCAGCACATGTACTCTAGTCTCTTGTTAGAAAGAAAATTTGTCATAATATTTTCATAATAGTCCAGAAAGTAATGATGATAATAGTTAAACGTGGCAGATCTCTTTATGTTTGCTAAAAAAATCATTTGCTCCTTTGTTTTTGCACGCGTCAGTCTCGCATTTGTCTGTTTCAGAAAGGATCGGGTTTCAAAAGCACGTCAATAATCAAGCGCACATTATTATCATCAGCTCAAGAAGTTTGTTATTTCAAATACTGATGTGCACGCGAGCGCAAGCAAGAAAGCGAAACCGCTCGCGCTTTAGACGGGCTCATACAAAAACTACGGGGCACAGGGGAGAATCTGTTCTTCTTTTTGGCTTTGTGGCTGTTCAAGATGACAACAATGTTTGTTTGAGCTCGGGTCGACCATGCCTCGTTATTATATGTATATATTATTTCAGTGTAATGTTTCGGCTGTGTATTAAACATGGCGGGTCCTTTGTTTTCATTTTGGCTTGTTGCATGAGCAAATGACGTATCTCTATAAACCAATAGCGTTCAACTGCGCGTCTAGCTCCGCTTTTTGGTACTCTTGGTACCCTTTGCAAAGGGTGACCAAAAAGTGGTACTGGCCCTAAACAGTGGAAATGGCTCTAAAAGCATACGGAACCGTACCGTACCATACCACTAAGTGGAAACGGGCCATTAGGTAAGTGTTTCTCTTCTAAGGACTTATTATGCAGTCTCTGTCACCATCTTGTGGCAGAAAGTCAACCGTCAACTACAGTAAAAATAGGCTTATGGCCGTAGACGAAATAGGGTCTGTCTGCGGACCGCAACATGCGTAACATGAAGGGGTGAAACTTGTATTAAGTTAGTGGCGTATCTCGAAGTTATTGAGACCTACATGCCAAAACTATGTAGTCGGCAAGATGGCACTGTACATCAGTTTTAACCTCTACACCTTACTCAAACCTAAACCCAACCATCACAGTTATTAACGTCTATACCAACCACAACCCTAAACCCATCATCGTTATTAACACCTATACTTTCCCCTAACCTAAACCCAACTATTATAGTTAATAATGTCTACACCTTCCCCAACCATCACAATTATTAACCTCTACACCTTCCTCAACTTTAAACCCAAAACATACAGCCGCGAGTTGCGGAGGCTTTCATACTTGACACACTCGCCATTGTACTGTTATTTGCAACCACAGGGGGCAACGGTAAGTAGGCTAACTGTCATGACAAAACGGATAAAGTCAGCGAGTTGCATGAATGAATATAATAATATATGAAATTAATTGATTTTGGATAAATTTAGAGAAAACTCATGAAAGCATTTGATGAAAATGTCCTTTGTTAACTATTTCCGCCATCTTGCCAACATCTCGTTGTGACATCTTGCATGGTTCATTGAGATTTGGTAACTGCAAGTTACTTAATACACATTATGCCCTTTCATGTTACGCCCTTGTCTTGAAGTCCACAGATAGATACACTTATGCAGATGCACTGAATCTCAGAAATTAGGCACTATCCTTATAAACAGACTGCATAGTTGCAATCTAAACAACTACATTCTCACCTAAAAAGCCTCAAAAGTTCAAGTACATTTTGTTGTCCAACAGCTGCAATATTTGTGAAACTGACAAATATATATATATATATTAGTATTATCATTTAACAGTCTCCTCTCATTGACTTTAATTAACCTTTATTATTTTTTTGGCAGGTCACTGATCTCTCGAGGCCTGTCTGTCAGATAGTGAGAATCAAAGCTGACTGTCCTATTGAATGCAGTACAGCATCGTGGGAACTCTCCGCCAATCTGACAGATGGTAACGGTACAGGCATAGCCGGAGTGTCTATTAACAGTGGCAATGGCTCTCTCAGCTTGACTACTGTAATGAGTGAGGATGGCACAAATGTGACATTGGTGTCCTACAATGCCTCCTGCTGTTCTCAGGACGTAGAGCTGGTAGCTGTGGACCGGGTTGGGAATGTGGGCACTTGTTTCGCCTCTATAAGGAGCCCTACTTCAACTATTAGCCCCAGTGTATCTACAAGCAGTACCCAAACTCAATCTACTGCTGCTGTCCCCAGTGAATCCACATCTGTTAACACCAGTGAATCTGCATCTGTTGGCCCCAGTGTTCCTACAAGCATTAGCCAAAACCAGTCTACCACTACTGGCTCCAGTGCATCCTATTCTGTGTCTTACTCTATGTGTGTTGCTTTATTAGGGCTATTAGTTTCTTTTCTGTATGGATAAGATCCACTGAATGAGTTGTCAATTTTTCTGAATTTATTAACATCATTATCTTGTACCTTTCAATTATTCCCAAACTCCTTCCAAGTATCATGCAAAAAAAATCTTTATTTCTAACAATACATATCATACACGGTGTACTTTTACTAAATGTAGCACCTATTGGTCATAAATGCTAAGACAAGAATTGAATGTTATGTGTATGAGAGACTTTCGTTAATTATGGTAATAAAAGTAATTTTGAATTACTGGGATTTGAAAAGATCTGTATATAACATTTAACATGTTATAGTATCATTTCGTTTAATTATTCATTATCTATAGTGCTTATTCTCTAGGTACTAGTAGTCTACCTTTTAAAACACTCATTCATTGGATCGTTTTTTGTTTGTTAAACACTAGAAGCCTGCATATTCAGGCCACCATAGACCACAAAACCAAACTTATGTTGCACGAATATATTTTAGGCAAAATTATAGATTTTTTTCATGCCAAAAATACCAATAATATTAAGTAAAGATTGTGCTCCATGGGTATATGTTTGTAAATTTCATACTTTACATCAACAAATGTTTACATTAAAAATGTGTCTCGCTGACTACTTGATTTGGAAATACTTTAGGTTTTACTAATACTTTAGGTATTAAGATCAATCTTGATGCAGGCCTACACATTTTTTACTTAAATTTGTGGAACTATTTTGAATTTCAGGCAAATTTGAGTACAAAGTATGTGACTTCTACCAAAGCAATTCTCACAAGTGTAAATGTTTAACCTATTATTATCTAATTATCTATATTTTTGTATTGAATTCACACGATAAAGACGTTTAACTAAATGCTTAAAACTATAAATAATCAATCCACCAAACTACCAGTGTTATTACATACAAACAGTAAGGTTTTTGTTCAATATTAATAGTCAGAATACAATATAACTACCTTAAAACGGATAACTACGACTCCTGCTGACGAGTGGCGTTTGTAGCGTTTGCTTTCACTCAGGTTGAGTTCTTCATGGCTTCAATGCGCGCGCACTGCAACTGATAAACAGCGCGGCCCGCAGCGACATCCGATGGAGAAAAACTATCATTACATGGTTGCTCTGGTAACCAAAAAACTTCTTTCGTTTATAAAAATAAACAACGTTACAAAGTTAATTTGCTTTTTCTGCAATTATATAAAAAAATGAATAAATAAGGGTCTAAATTAAAAAGCAAATGTCACATGACCATGAACACATTTTCAATTTGTTCAATGTACAAAAATATTTACAGCTTATTTTACTGTCACTAGCAATACTGACATACATGAATACATTGACACACATCAAGACATTGGGTTTTCACTGTGAAACAACAATGTTGAAAACATTGGCACTACAATCCTGTAGCAAAATCAGTAGTAGTATAGTGGTAGTAGTAGTAGTAGTAGTAATAATAATAATAATAATAATAATAATAATAATAATAATAATAACACGTTTTTTCTTTGTGTAAAAAAACGAGATTTCAGGTTCAATCAACTCTACAATTAGATTCCCACTTGTGGGCGGCCACGAGATAACTTTTTGCCGCTTGGTCAACCCAGACCCGGCGCCAGGATGTCATAACTGAGGGGGCATTTTAAACCTATGGGTGAGCACTAGTTGGTGACTGATTTCAGTCTCTTTTGTTGCTTTCATTTAGGCTATTAATTCACTTATTTATTACTTTGCATTACTGCCTAAGTTACTGACTTAGGCAGTAATATACTTTTTATAGTAATAATAATATGCACAGTTTTGCTTTTACTGATACTATCATTGAAGGTAATACAACGATACCGTTTATTAATGCAGACGGATCATGGCTTCAGCGCCAAACGAGTGTATTAAATTATATTTTATTTTCCTTATTTCTTTCCGTTTTAATTTAGATGACTTAAATGTTTAAAGTTTTAGGTAAAGACGTCAAATGCCCACACATCTATGCTAACCCACTATTCATATAACCAGTAAATAGTGAAATCCGCATAACCAGTCTTCAGCAAGGATGAAATAAAGTAATCAGAAGTGAGTATAGATTTCTGTTTCCATACCATTACTGTTCAAATTAAACTTTTAATTCATCAATGAATCATGAAAAATACTTACAGATAAATATTAGGCTACAGCAAATCTGCATATTAAATAAGTTCTGAAGAATCATGTCACGTGATTTAATACTACTCACTTGTTTTAATGTCAAAACATTCCTTAAATAACTGCAACAAAGACAAGGTGCTTAATGACATAGACATGTAACGTGCATCAAGATATGCAATAGAAATTCATATTAATCCTCTGCTTAAAGTTACCTGTATCCTGCATCTGTGTGATCAGCTCTCTTCAGAAATTTTGAAATAGCAGGGGGTTATTCTGTCACCACAGAAAACGTTTTTAGTTAACATTTGTTTAAGATACACTCTAAAAAAAAAAGGTTCTTCAGTGGTTCTTCAGAAGTTCTTTGCGATATTTGATGTGCTATTTAGCACTTTTACTGTGTAAAGAACCTTTAAAGCACCATAAAGGTTCTTCAGTGGTTCTTCAGTGGTTCTTTAAGGTGGTCAGGGTGCTATATAGCACTTTTACTGTGTAAAGAACATTTAAAGCACCATAAAGGTTTTTCAGTGGTTCTTTGGGGTGTTTTAAGTGCTATATAGCACCAATACTATATACTGGTAAGCACTTGGTCTTATAGCTAATTCTCATAACTCTTATGTCGGTTTTATTTACGGAAAGGGTAAAGTAACATTATGAGCACCTTAAAATATAGGTGCTATATAGCACCATTTGATAAAAGTACTATATAGCACCTATTTTTTTTAAGGTGCTGTATAGCACCAAAAAAGGTTCCCCCCTCATTACGACCAAAGAACCAGTTTTGGTGCTATTTAGCACCTTTTTTTTTAGAGTGTACCATGACATATGAAAACATGATTGAACTTTTTATTCACGCTCCTTGACAGTACAATGCATATTTTAAGCTAAATAGAGTACTTTCAATAAAACATTGACAAAACCTATCATCTACACATAAAGAAAATAAAAGCCAAAACTTTAATAAACAAGTTTAACAAGAGCGAAGTTAACATAATGTTACCCCTACGCTAACGTTACCGGTGCTAATATGCTAACGGACTTTTACAAAGACTAAACATTTATATAACATAAACATTCAACAGAATATACATCAATTACAATAATAAAAGTGTGAGGAACAGTTTTATGTAGTATTTGCTTTGTTTAAGGGATTAAACTTACCTGAAAACCGAGAAAACAGCTGCGTGAGAGAGGTTTTGTTGTCTCTTTTAAGGTGAAGTGTCGTTGCCTCGTTTCCATGGCAACTCCCATTCCGCTCCGCTCAAGAGTTTGAATCAGGCGGGCGCGCGCACATCAAAGTCATGCAGTATTTAGATAAATAAACATGATCACTACATAAACAATTTAAATAATAACTTTTATATTAAATCTTGAATTAAAAATGTATTTAGCAGTTTTATATACAAACCTATTATCTTACAGTATTTTTATACACTACTAAACTGTTACAAAACAGTCACACTTTATTTGTGCCTCAGATTTACTGTAAAAATTAAATAAATAATTAAATAATTAAATAAATAAATTTATAAATTAAACCAGTCACTCTGTAAAAACGAGGTGTTTATTTGAATTAAACAGCCAAAATGCAGAACAGATTTTAATTTTAACTTTCACTGGTAAAGTTTTAGAAAAAGCCATAATACAACTGCAGTTTTCATTATATATAAAAAACAATCATTATTCATTCATCCATTTTCTTTTCAGCTTAGTCCCTTTATTAATCTGGGGTCACCACAGCGGAATGAACTGCCAACTTATCCAGCATGTTTTATGCAGCAGATGCCCTTCCAGCTGCAACCCATCACTGGGAAAAAAAACAATCAACAATGAAAAAAAAAAACCTTAATATTACAATGAACTGAAACTGTATTTTTGTCAGTTTTAATGCATTTATTTAGGCTATTTAAACCCGGACCGACCAACGCAACAGGGCTAGTCGCGAAAACTTACTTGTAAACCAAAATATGCCGGATTTCATTTGGCACGAGAGATAAAGAGCTTATGAAGTTCTTCTTGTCGTGAGCCGACGCAGAGCCGACGTTTGATGAGCTGGGACAATAGAACACACGACCGAATTATCATATGTCTGGCCGATCATTTATTAGATGTTAAAGGGGCCGACATTTCGCTCTTCGGCCGACGTCGGCCCAATGTATGCATGCTATCTGGGAAGTGTATCCACATCATACCGATTTGTTTTTTTTAGCCTATTTTTTACGTTGATGATCTTTACATTTTTATTTACATTATCTATTAATATTTGTAGGAATATTAAGCTTTATCAAATCGACTTACATGAAAAGATGTTTTCATCAGTGCAGCAGCAAAGAAAATACTGAAAGAGTTAACAGCAGTAGAGTAGTAATTTATTTGGCATAATTTAAATGTCATTAGGGCACAACTGCTATTTATATAAATATATTTTGTATTCTACATTGCACTGGAAAAAAGAAATAGACGTTTTGTGAGGAAATTATGTAATTATTCATAGCCATATGTTCAAGTCTGATACTGGGCTAAATTTGACCAAATTAAACTGACAATAAAAAAATATTTTTAATGTAGTTATTAGGGCTAAATCTCGACTAAATTCGACGGCCAAAACAGACCACGTCGATATTTGGTCTATGTTTGGACCAAGTCCGACGGCTAAAACAAAAAACACGTCGATATTTGGTCTATGTTTGGACCAAATCCGACGGACGAAATACAGACCAATTTTCGACGTCGATATTTGGGCTAAATGAAGTCTATGACGGGCCGACGTGATTTAGCCCAAAAAACGACGTCGAAATGACGTCTCGTGCTGGGTGGGTAGCCATTTAATTTCTGTTTTCATCGCGAGATGATGGCCTCATCAAAGTTCAAGAAACATTAGGTAAGTCAATTATTGTAACGTAAAGATGGCTAAGATTTGTGGTATATACTATCTTTAAGGCGTTTGATATATCTATAGGCTCACACAGTAATTTAGTGTAAATGTTGACGGTACTTTGCAATAAAGTAAAAGTGAAAATGTTACAAACTAGTCACAACACTACCGTTCCGTTTAAATATTGGTCAATATAACTAATGTATGACATAACAAAACAGTTTCTTAAGTTGTTGAAGAATAATTATCTCAGCATTCCTGTCATCAGTGTTGCAGCCTGTAGGGTTTTTAATGTATGAACCCAGAAAAAGATTAACGTTTAAAAAGTGTTGTTGGAAGTATTTTGATGACTGCAGATACATGGTAATTTTGCACACGCCATTGTCCCTCTAGCCACAATAGTGACTGACCATAAAACATATTTGTTTTACAATACACTCTAACAATTCAAGGAGCTACATATGACATATAATCTTTTAATCAGGAAATTTTTATTGCTAAAATGTGGAAAACACACACACACACACACACACACACACACACACACACACACACACA
>CAIGQQ010031529.1:475552-499527 GCA_903798035.1 Danio albolineatus
TGTGTGTGTGTGTGTGTGTGTGTGTGTGTGTGTGTGTGTGTGTGTGTTTATGTGCCATCTCTAGTCTTCTGCATCACACCCAAACAAACCTCAGTCCTGCACCCCCATTCTCTCTCATTTCTCACCCCTGAAGATGAGTAATGACAGTGTCATAGTGACACTTCTCCATTCATCATAATCAGAAGATACTGCGCAGCACAGAAAGAACCATACAAAGAAAAGGAGAGTGATTCATTAGGGTAAGATATTAAATCGTGCTCTTTAGCATATGTGCTTTTAATTAGAAATGTGCTCTCCATTTCTCCCTGTCCAATCCACAGATTTTTTCCCCATTTCTCATTTTTAATTTAATACAAAGATGCAGCTACATGTTATATATATATTTACTTATTTAAAATCTTTCCTGTAAAGATTTTGGATGCCATTTTTTGTTTTTATGGCTACACTTAACTAATTGTTAACTAATTGAACCTCATGGTAAAGCGTGAGCCTTTTTGTTATATCAAAAAAGTTGCAGAGACTTATTTTAATGAGAACATTTTTAATGATCAATCTCTTTAATGTATTTTTTTCTGAAAAACAAATTCTTTGTAACTCTCTGGCATTACCATTTACATAATTCTGTACATGAAAAAGAAAAAAAAGCACTGCTTTAGATACAGAGTAAAATTTGAAAACTAGAAAAAACCTTCAAAATAAAAATTAGAGGAGGTTTACATTACAAATTAGTAGTAAGACATTGTCTGAAGTGCAATGGTATAGCTCAGATGAGTTTAAAAGTGGAAAAAAAGAAGACGAAATAAAAATACTTCTCTATCTTAAACAAAAACAGCAATATCTTTACAGTGAGTAGAGACGTATCCTCTGATGTATTTAAAATCGTAAAAACATATTTACAAATAACTGTATCTGATATATATCTTTTTCCATCACATATATGTCAGCACCAGTACAAAATAAAAAAAGAAGAAGCTGGATGACTTCAACAGAAATCAAGAAAAACACGTTAATCTTGGTCCCAGATTGTTGATATTTGGTGAGACGGCGGGAGAAAGCGAGCTTTACCCCGTCCCATCTGCAATCTTCTTGACAGAGCGACAAACTAACACTGCGAAACACTGAATGCGTCCAATCTCCCGTTAAGACAAACAAATTCTCAAAAAAAAAAGGGCAAAGTCAGTCACAATGTTACATTCATGTTCATTCTTCAGAGAGCTGAAACAATAAAACTAGAGTTTGATCACAAAGACATCATGACTAGAATACCGCAATACAACACACAAAACAGGAGGAACGATCGAAATTCCTATTTTTGTGTGGCATTTCATGGGAACAACAGTCTAAACTAAGGTCTGGCGGAGTAGTAAGATAAACACCTACTGTTCTGAGACTTAATTTTGAAATTAGTTAAAGTCACAACAAGGAACACAGGTTAATGGGAAAGGATCGAAGATACCCAATAAAGAGTAGAAGCTCACGTTGATAGATTAAGATGCTTTTGGTGAATTTCTTGTCACAGTTGAAAGAGCAAGTTGTCTGGATGTGCTTGTTTTCCTCGGTCAGGCATTGTGTAAAGGAGTGTCAGTGAGTTTGAAGAGCTGCAGTGATTTATAGGAACTAATAAATGTATATCAGTTTGAAGAGGGAAAAGAAAAGTAGTGTGACCCATCTATGGAAATACAATATGTGTGGTGAATTTAAAGGGATAGTTCACCCAAAAATCTACTCACCCTCAAGTCGTTCCAACCCTTGAGTTTCATTCTTCTGCTGAACACACAAGATATTTCCAAGAAAGCTCTAAACCTGAAAATTAGGGGTGCTCAACCCTGCTCCTGGAGATCGACCTTCCTGCAGAGTTTAGCTCCTACCCTGAGCAAACACACCTGAACCAATTAATTAGCAGTAGATAATTACAGGCAGGTGTGTTTGATATGGGTTGCATCTGAAATCTGCAGGACTGTCGATCTCCAGGAGCACGGTTGGTCACCGCTGCTGTAAACATTTACCCCTATCGTTACAGGTTTCTAACATTTTTCAAAATATCTTCTTCAAGATATATCAGAAGCAACAAACTTGAAGTAAAATTAAGATTTACGCTTTAATTAAAGCTTAATGGATGAGTAAATGATTATTTTTTTGGGTGAACTATTACAAATTTTGGATTATTCTAATGTTTTTGTAACCAGTGTTCACAAAGAAAGAAAGCAAACAAAACATTGAATGCATCTTTGATGTATGTCCTTATTAGAAGGCTTATTTTACCTTTGCAAATGTCTAAGGGGTGTTACATAAAAATAAAAAAAATCTGCATTGACTGATACTTTATACTTGGATGAGCTGTTTGTTATAATCCAGATGAGATCATGTCATGGTATCCTCTCTAGCTGCCATTGTGACTAAAGAAAACCTCTTTCTCACAGTTGTAGGGAGGGGGGGTGAGAAGTTCGTAGCTGCCAAATCTCTTCAAGCAATATTAACAAACACCTAGTTGACAAACACACACATGGCTTCACTCTTCTACTGACACCGGTCGCCTAGCGACAGCAGAGCATCCATCTTGCATGCGCTGAGAGCACACAGAGTCTGACGTGTTGTGTTGCGACGCTCGTAGTGCAAATAAACACACAAGCACAAAGCAGAGCAAACGCAGAGGATCAACACACCTCGAGAGCAGCAAGAGACAGAGAGATTAGCAAGAGAAGGAGAGCAGTACGTTCAGCAGTTTGCTTTTGGGAAAACGGATCCACTGGTGACAAAGGCCCACCTCGAATTTTCACACAATCTTTAATACATGAACAGGATGTCAGAATAGGGGTCAACTAAATACATAAAAACATTGCAGCGAAAATCTTTCCCAATGTCATTTTGCAGGTTTTCAGTGCCTCTTGCCCTTAGTCCAGCATAAAGGACATGAGAAAAAAAGAGAGACAGAAATGGATCGAATCCAAAGGGGATTAAAAAAAACAAACTTTAAATGCAGAACACCGGATCTATAGTTGAGAGTCAACCCAAACAGAGAGGAATCGCTTTAAATATTGTGACAGCACACACATGTAATACACAACATGTAATATATATCTTAGATTTGTCGACCATGTAATAAAAAATAAAACAATAAAACCAATCACATTTTCATAAAACTGTCCCGTTTAAAAAAACAAAAACCCTTAGGCTATTGGTTGGGGAAAAACTCCTCCATCCAACCTTCTGTTGAATCCAAATCTGTCCCATCCGACAGGCCGAACGAAACCCCAGCCCCAGCCCCTGATTGGCTGCCGTAACCGTATGCCAGTTCCTGATTGGACGTCCTCTGGTAGCCCTGAGGCTGACCGCCTGGCATGTACGGCCCACCCCCTCCCGACGCCCCTGGCATGCCCTGAGCAGGGCCTTGTCCGAAAGCGGCCATGTTGGGCACTCCCTGGTTCATGCCTGGCATGACCATACCCCGCGGCTGGTTTGTCCTTGGTTGCCCTGCCATGTGCGGCATCATGGGCCCACCCATCGCCGCAGGGTTAATCGAGCGCGGGTCCACCATAGTCTGTCCCCCCATCGCCTGTGCGAAATGCTGCTTGGCCATCCGAGGAGGCTGACCACCTTGCATGGCGTACGCAGGGTTATTGTTAAACGCCACCATGTCGTTTGAAGTCCTTCCGCCCATAGCCTGCATGTTTTGCTGCTGCTGCGGCGGCCACGTTTGTCCTCCGCCTCCCATCATGCTCTGCAGTCTCTGAACTTGCGCTTTGGCCATCGGTTGCCCACCAGGGGCGACACCGGCTGATTTTAGCTGCTGCTGCGAGAGGTTGGGGTTCATGAGCATCGCCTGCCCGTACCCAGCTCCTGCACCTCCCCCGACCATCCCCTGTCCACCGGCGCCCGCTTGTCTCTGTGCCATCGCCATGCCTGCCTGGTTGGGATGGTGCTGCTGCTGCTGCTGGAGCATCTGACCCATGTTCGGGTTCATCCCCTGGTACATGCCCGTCTGTGCACCGGCCTGGCCTCCGTACGCCATGCTCATCTCACCCTGCGTAGGCATGGTGGCGGCGTTCTGGACGGGCGTCATCTGCATCATCCCCGGGTTCTGCTGCTGCTGCTGCTGCATGAGTCGAGCGGTACGCATGTTCTGCAGCGTCTGGTTCCTGGCTGCCATCTCCTGGGACGTGCCTAAAATAATGAACAATTAAATAATGTTAACTGACATCTGTTGTTCTCATTACATTTCCAGTACATCAAAGGCTTGTTTCAATTAAATCCTAATGGCATAAATAGGCGCTCTCGAAAGCTTAGCAAATCACTGTAAACTGTGTATGATGGCATCAACTGCACACTGAAATCTCCAGATGTCTGTCTGGGAATGAAATTAATAATTTATTGTTGGAGTCATCCTACATATTACAGCTTGAACGAATAGAAGTTTGTTAAAATGATGTTTACAGTCATCACGCCAAATTGTAAAGCAGACAAGTAGTCAATATTATGTCACCGTCCTGCAAGTCAGCAGCCATATTTCATGACTCAGCAGTGACCATGAATTTACATATAAATAATATTCAATGGAAATGTAAAATGCTATATTACTGAAAAAAGTCACTGTCCTATATGACCCGAGGGTGAGGAAAATTAACAGCAAATTTATTTTTGGGTGAACTGTATCTTTAATATCACACAAAAAACTTGTTTAAACCAGAAACAGAAGAATCCAGAAGGAAGCTTGAGTATTAAAGGTTCAAGGAACCCTGGGGTACTTTTTTGAGATTAACAGATTTGTGTGTGTTGAGTATCAGTTAAGACAGAGTTAGCACCTGTCAGATTTAATTATGGGGAAAACTGGATAATTTTGAGCTTTTGTCAGCTAATTTCATCTTCCGGGATTAAAATAATATTTGGGGTGTGATCAAAATCAGTGACGTAGTGCAAAACTGTAAGTGGAGTGATGACGCATAGGTTTCTCATTATTATTTATAGGAGTTTTCTTATCCTTTGAGAAGACGTTGCTTCTTAATTATTTCTGAGACCACGTGATTTCCGAAGGCAGACAAAGCAGACCTGCCAAGCTGTAATCGCGTCTGCAAGGCACAGGTCGTGTGTTTGTTTACATGATCCAAGGGGTTTGTTGCATGTTTTCCCCCACGATTCTGTCAGGCCTGGTACAGCAAAGCTGTTGGTTTGCAGCAAGCATTTTTGTTGGAGGAGCTGTACGAGAATTGGAGAATAGTGGCCATTGAGACACATCGCCTATATCTTTGCTGCTGTGTTCGCACATGTTTAAAATACTCCAGATTAATGATTGGAATAGACAGGGCAAGAGACTGCACTGCTATCCATTGTTTCTGCATTCAGACCCGGGGACTGAGGTGGAGGACTGAAGTCCTCCTCATTTATAGTGTTTATATGAACACGATTATCTTTATAAATGATATAACTAAGTGTGGTTATGTGAATATTTAATTACGAATAACAAATGTAGCAGAACAATAAATTACTTACTGTTTATTTCTTGGCATTTGAACTTTTCAAAACTGTAAAATCATGAATGCCCTCACGTTTTGTGCCTTATATTGTGACGCAACTGTTTGCTGCTTCACTCTTTTTTTTCCCTGCACACCCACTCCCCAGTGCTCCACACCCATCTTGGAGCTTTTTTTGGAACATTTTCTGAGGTAGAATTGACCTGAAAAAGGGGGGGAAGGGGGGCCCTTTAAAGACCCTAGTATACCTAAAAATGAAGAATGGACTGAAATGATGTTATTTAGATTTTTTTTTTTTAAATGGATTGCAGCAAATTTTGGGGGAGTTCGTTTGACTCCAAATCATATTTGAGCTTGTTCAGTTGCATGTACGCAATTGGTAGATGTGTTCTTTTCTATGATGCATTTACAGATGCATTTGGTGTCTGTCTGCAGCAAACAATGTAAAGATGTGAAACACTGTGCTGGCGCTTCTTATGGAGAAGGCTGTTTGCCAGATGTTTATGAAACTTTTCTTCTCAGCTGCCATTGTTGTGTTAAGGAGACACACGAGCATTGTGCCACATTTACAACCCCACCTACTCTAGAGCAGGGGTGTTGAAGTGTTCCAAAACAGTATACCATCTAGGTATGGGCCCAGTATAAGAATCTGACGGTATGATAACCTTGGCTAAAAATATCACGGTTTCACGGTATTGTGATTACTGCCTTATAATAAGTTCCTTTTATATGTCTGGATAAAAAAAACTAAAAACGTTTCCCCCCAATGAACAAAATACATTTTATTTTAGGAACATTTATAATATTTTGGAACAGTAAACACATCAGGCTAAATAATAATAATAAATCATTGACTTCTCTGTTCATTCATTTCAAAAACACAGATTTCTTTACAACACATTTAAAAAAAAAAACATTAAAAATCTCCTTACACATACCTTAGGTATGTTATAACAGAACATTTTAGCTGTTTTTAAACACTGACTTTTCCAAACCGCAGTAAACCTTGAAACTGGTTATCGTCCCATGCCTAATACCATCACTCAGCCTTTTCAAATGTCTTTTTGCTCTCAAACGAAGTGCAAAACAGAACTATACTGGGGTCTTTTCATGATATTCAACATAACAAAAGATTTTCAATAGTCACAGCAACAGACTTTGAGTTTGTGTGTCTTCATTAGAAATGCTGGCAGACCTAATGGATGTGTAAGTGGCCAGGCAGTGTTTTGCAATTTTTTTAATTTTTGATATTGAGGAATTTAAAAAAGGACCTCTTCAGACGTCTACCATCCACTTCAGATGACAGCAATGTAAGCCATTTGGCCACAAAGTAACATGATCCTTACATCTAGTATGAAGGTGTTTAGAGTTTGTGCATGAATATTTTTATCTTTTCTTTGTAAATGTGTGTGTGTCTTGCCTTGAAACTGCTGGAGCGGGTATGGATTCCTCTGTGCCTGAGTCATCTGTCTGGGGAGATGCTGCTGCTGTTGTAACTGGAAAAAGAAAGTAGAAAGCGAAGCAGAAAAACGGCATGAATATCAAAAATTCCTTATCAATAATCAAAGACAAATGAAGAAAAAGCAGAATGGACAAAGGGGCAAGAGCTGCACGGGCACTTACATGGATTGATATTGCATATAGAGAAACGTGAAGTAGAAAGAGAAGTCCAGCACAGTCACTCACCTGTTCTGCCAGCATGTGCTGCTGCTGCTGCTGCTGTCTCTGTTCTCTCATTAGCTGTGCTTTCTGCTGCTCCATCAGATGAAGCTGGACCCTCTTCTCCTGCTCCATCGCCATCATCTGCTTCATCATGGCTGCCTGCTGTTGCTGCTGTGGATTGGCCAGATAACCGCCAGGCCCTGCCCCATTAGGCCCTGCTGGGGCCACGCCTCCTGGTCCTCCGTGAGGTGGCTGAACTCCCCCAGCCTGTCGTGGAAGTCCAACTACTTCCTACAAAAGCAAGTAAAGAGAGACTATCAGTCAGAGAGTGGTCCATTATTTGTTTCTCCATACAGCTCTTGCTGATGCAAACAGGTTTCCTGAACACTTGGTGGGAATTCACACAAAAAGTGCCACCCCTAAACTCACACCATTGGAAAGGTGCACAGATAGAGTGCCAATCTATTGAGCCAATTACTGACACATAAGAAGGTTCTAACTGCTTCTTGTATGCGATAAGACATTATTTTCAGGGTGAACTGTCATCAGGTTAACCAACCACAAGCGACTAAGTTTAATTCGTATTCAAATTCATAATGTATTACGGTTTAAAAATTTGGGCCAATATAGTTTTTGTAATTAATTGATGAATTAATTTAATAGGTTTAATTCAGAATGATTACATTAAACAGATCAAACGTGACAATCAAGACTTTTATAATGTTAAAAAGACTTCCATTTTCAAACAATGTGACTTTAAACTTAAAAATACATGAAATAAGGTAAAAAAATTAATACAATTTTAAAAAACAACTTCAAACGTAAAAATATTTGACAAGATTACTCTTTTTCATCATTTTTTGAATAGTATAATTTACATTTACACATTTAAACAATACAAAAAAAACATGTTTCCCTTCCATATTTAGATTTTTACAAATATTTTCAGTTCAACAATGTCAGAATTATTAAACCCCCTGAATTATTAGCCCCCTGTTCTCTTTAGAGAAGATTTTTTCAACACATTTCTAAACATAATAACTCGTTTCTAATAACTGATTTATTTTATCTTAGCCATGATGACAGTAAATAATATTTTACTATATATTTTTCAAAACACCTCTATACAGCTTAAAGTGACATTGGTTTGTTCTGTGTAGACTATCGAAAAATACATAGCTTAAAGGCGCTAATAATATTGAGCTTAAAATGGTGTTTAAAAAATTTAAAACTGCTTTCATTCTAGCCAAAATAAAATAAGACTTTCTCCAGAAGAAATAATATTATCAGACATAATGTGAAAATTTCTTTGCTATGTTAAGCATTATTTGGGAAACATTTAAAAAAGAAAAAAAAAATCAAAGGGGGTTTTATAATTCTGACTTCAACTGTAAATAAATAAAAACAATCTTACAATGTCATAACATAAATTTAGTAAAGATTTATCAAAGTTTCCAAATGAACATTACAAAAATCTGACAAGTCTCTCCAAATTAAACAGATGCTGTGGAGAAACCTCTTTCTTGTGTTGGTGGGTTAGAAAAAACGGTCACACTTTATTTTGATGGACCGTTTGTTGAATTTAAGTTACATTGCAACTAAATCTCATTAGATTATAAGTAGACTGTTAGGTTGGGGTTAGGGTTGGGGTTAGGGGTAGGGTTAGTGTAAGTTGACATGGTCTTGCAAAGTATCTTATAGTCAGTTAAATGTTTGTTGAATGTCAGTATTAACAGATATTAAGTCTACTAATACTCAAATGGACCAACGAAATAAAAAGTGTTACTGAAGAAAATACCCTATTATTAGTGGTCAAGATGATATAAAATGACTTAAACGAATATAGTCTAGTCTGAGACCAATTAAACTAAGATTCAAGGCAATCAAGACACAACAAGGACTTGTTTACGGACAAAGACAACCAGACTGATACACAAGTCCTATCCGGCCTTTAGGTATGTTTTTTATAGGACCACTAAGAGAACAGTGAGTTAAAGTTAAAGGAGGATGGGATAGGGGCAAATTTGACTCAAATTCACATCCTCTGTACTAGCACCCCATAGCACAATCACCAACCGGAAGGCCACGACTCCAATCTGAAGCAATCATTTTATTTGAACCAGCCCTCCACGAGGCTTTTACAACAGCATAAATAATGAAGCCCAAACATGCGCACGCCACAGGAGACTGTTCAGATAAATCTAGACCAGACCGGTCAATGAGCACAAATCTGTGTGTAGACAGCTGGATCTCTTCTGTTAACCAGTCATGCTGTCCAAACGAGAGCCGGTCGGCACGTACGTATCTGTGTAGAGGCCGGACAGGCCAGAGGGGGGCAGTGTTGATCTTTTTTTCCCCTCCCTTTCCTTCTGTCTCTTTCTCTCACTCCCTCTTTTCGAGTTGTCATCTATCTCTATTTCTTCCACCTCTGTGCCCATGTCTCCATTCCGTTCTCCGTCTTTCCCTCCTTCCTCCAGATTTCCCTTTACCTCCTCTCTTTTTCTTCTCTTTCACCCTCACCGCCTTACATACTCTTTTTCATTACGGTCCCCCCTCATCCCCCCTCTCCCTTCAGCTCTCTCTGCAGATGGCTTAATCATGAGTGGTGTAAAAGATGTGTCTCCTTCTTCCTGCCGGATAATGTGTGTGAGCCAAAGACTCCTCAGCCGAGCATGGAAAGAGAGAGATGAGGGGTGAGAGAAAAGGACTCAAATGACAGAAAAAAAACATTAAAGAGAGAGAGGGAGAGAAAAAACAGGAAAGAGAGACTGAGAGATAGAGAGAGAGAGCAGGTAGCCAGGCAACAGTGGCTATAATGTTGAGCAGATGGTGCTCATAGGAGCCATGATGGACGACAGCGGGCAGCAGCCGAAAGAGAGAGAGAGAGAGAGCGCAGTGTAAATTAAGTCTCTCTTTTATCCTCTCTTCCTCCTTTTTCTGTCTCCAACACCAATTCAATCTCCATCCTTTTCCCTTCGTTCACACATGTGAACCACTCATGTTCCTAGTGCTCTTGCTTGCTCATCTTTATCCCAAACTACTAACTCAATCTTAGAGACAGTTGAAAAAGACTCGATGCAAATTCAATGTTCCGTGTTACAATATGAAAAAAGACAGTCTATGGAATGATTATTGATCTTTAAAGTATTACAGAAAGGTGAAATGTGTATTTTTTGCATCACCAGCAACACCAACATTACGTGATGGTCGTGGAGTCTGTTTCCAAACAGGTTTCCCTGCAGCCCTCGTTATTGCAAACAGGTTTTCTTAACACTCGGTTAGAGTCCACACTAAAAGTCCTACCCCTAAACCCACACCATTGGTTAGGCACACAGATAGTCCCACTCCCAACTTACACCAGAGGTTACTTACACCACACAGATAATTCCACCCCTAAGGTACACCAGTGGCCAGGCATACAGAAGGCGCCACCCTCAATTTATACCATAGGTCAGGTACCCAGAAAGTCCCACCTACAACTTACAGCATTGGTCAGGTACACAGATGATCCCCATCCTCAATTTACACCTTTGATCAGGTACATGATATTCCCACCCCCAATTTACACCATTGGTCAGGTACACAGATGGTCCCAACCCCAACTTACACAAGTGGTCAGGTATACAGGTAGTTCCACACTCAACTTATACCATTGGTCAGGTACACGGATAGTCCCACTTCCAACTTGCACCATTGGTCAGGCACACATATAGTCCCACCCCCAACTAACACAAATAGGCAGGCACACATACAGTCCCATACCGAACTTACATCATTGATTAGGCACACAAATTGGCCCACCAACAAATTACACCACTGATCAGGTACACAGATACCCCACCCCAAAAATACACCATTGGTCAGACGAACAGAGGTTGTTCCACTTCAAACTCACATGGTAGGTTAGACAGTTCCACCCCAAACTCACACCACTGGTCAGGCACAGAGATAGTCCCACATCAAACTTGCACCATTGGTCAGGTACACTTAAAGTCCCACCAACAAACTTACACCATTGGTCAGGTACACAGATAGTTCCACCTCCAGCTTACACCATTGATCAAGCACCAAGTACACCATTGGTCAGACAAACACAGGCAGTTCTACCTCAAACTCACACTATTGGTTAGACAGTTCTACCCTAAACTCACACAACTGGTAAGACAGTTCCACCCCAAACTCACACTATTGGTTAGACAGTTCTACCCCAAACTCACATTATTAGTCAGGCACAAAGATAGCCCCATCCCAAACTTGCACATATGGTCAAACATATTGTTCTACCCTAAACTTACACTACTGTTTATAAAAATGTTGCTGTCATCAGACCGGGGCCAATAAAACATTGTTTTGACAGTGCAACAAAGTCACTAAATCACATTAACTTGGGACAAAAGAACATTTCAAAATCCAAACAACACTTTCATCAGCTAGATGAAAGCATTAAGCGTAAGGGTTTGCTAAAAACACTAATCAAACACACAGATGAAACTATATCCGATGATTGTGAACTCCAAAAGATCTTCAGTTGTTAAAGGCGTCTGAGGATGTGTGAAGGGAAACAGCTTACTGCAGTTTGCACAAAGCAATACATAGTGCAATACAGATAGCTAGAGTGATTGCTTTCATTGATCTCATGCATACACACACAAACACACATTGATTACCAGTAGTGAGCCTTGGCCCAAATCAGACACTAATCTGAGGGGTTTGCTCACAACATCCCCTCTAATAATACACCACGCGCCAACACACGGTCCTCATGAGGGCGTTTGTGTGAGTGGGTGGTGGGAGTAGTGACTGGCCAATTCAACAAATCTAAGCTGAATGCTAACAGACATGCACATAAACTCCTGCTATGACATCTTAAATGTGTTGAAGAATTTTGGCAATGGCAAACATGAATAAATATAAATATAGCTTCAGCTGATCATTTGTAAATTTAGGCCCAATATGGCTGGAAATGAGCTTGCTTCAAAGCAATCCTGTGACCTTCATCATACTCTGTTACTCATCATTTTACTGTCAACAAGGATTTTTAAGACCTCAGACCATGATAATAAGCACAAATATAATTCTTTAAAATAGGATTGATTAAACAGACTGATGAATTGGGCAAAAGAAAAAAACAACAACAATATACGACAAAGGTGTAGAGGCGGCACCATATATCCAAACCAGCAGGTGTTGCTGCCTCCTTTATCAGATTATTTGCCTGAATATCAATCACGTCAAATCTACTGAAAGTGTGGACAAACAAATAAGAGCCTTGCGTGCTGAGCGGCAGAAGGTCAAAACCAAGAAATCTACATCACAAATTTGCCACAAACAAAAGCCTATCATATATTACGCTTCGATCTATTGGTGCAGTAACAAAGAAAGAGTAAATACTAACCAAAATCTCCACAATGCACCTGTTACAAGGTATGAATGTAACCACTCTTCCATCCCCTTTTCCACAAACTCACCACCTCTCTTTACCTCCAACCTTTTCCCCTCCCTTCCCTCCCCATGCTGCGTTATCTCTCTCAGTTTCTATATTCCCTTCCTCCCTCTCTCTTTTCCTCTGCACAGAAGCCATTAGTGGTGGCCGTAAAGCCATATTTCTGTCTACAGCTCAATTACACGCACACACACTCGGGCGCGTGTGCACAGGTTCAGCCCCAGTTCATTGAGCATTATGGATAGAAATCCATTCCCAGCTCTGCACACTGATTTCTCCATATGAATCCCTAATAAACAATTGCGGTAAACGGACTGAGGCGCCAAATGATGATGTTAACCCATGGATTTCAGTCGATGGCCATTTCGAAAGCCAAAGTGGGTGACCACATCTCCGTAATCAGATCAGTCACTTAAAATAACGTGAAATGAAATCAAACGAACGCTCTTTGAAAAAGATGAGCATTAAGAAGTAAAAGTGTCTGAACGAGGCTACTTCTTTTCCATTGTTTGGACAAGTCTGTGGTGTGAAACTGTGCATTGTTCGTTGGCTGCGCCTCAAAGTTTCGGGAATAAATATTGAGCACACGCGGCTCAATTAAACACAGACGGACTCTCTCCGTGTGGATCTGCAGGTAGAGAGGTAAGAGGAGAAAATGATGAAATCTGATGTAAGGACGAGAAAGGAAAGATAACAGAAGCGCAGAGAAATAAACGTCTCCCTCATGCTTCCTCGCTCTGCTACGCACTCTTCCTGTCTCTCGCTTTCTCTTTATGGAGGATAAAATGCAGTATTTGGAGCAAGAAGCTGTGAGAATCTGTTCTGCTTTTGTAAAGCAAAAGTTAAAGGGATAGTTCAGCCAAACATGAAAATTACCTCACCGCTTTATCTCCCTCGTGTGAGGGAGAACCTGAAACCTTTATGAGTTTTTGTCTACTGTTGAATGCAAAAGAAGAGCTGGTTGATGGACCCACACCAACTTCAATAGCAGGAACAAAAAACTTTTGGAAGTTAATGGGTAACAGCATTCTAAAGCCTAGTTTATACTCGACGCGTCCGCTAGTTCGCTTCAGTGCGCGCAGCAAATATGACATCATCGCGGAGTTTCTGGATGTTCGCTTTGGGTGCGCGCGACATGATTTTGGCTGGCGGAGCGGATGGGATTTTTTGAGACTCGAGCGAACAGTGCACGCAGCACCGCGTCTGAGTTGAGTTGTATATGAAATACTTTGAAGAGATTTTGTCTGAAACAGGTACGAATGTACAGATATCTTTATGATCAGTGATCATAGAGATAACCAGATGATCAATAATTCTTGGCTAAAAATTGCAACATCCATGGGAAAGGAGGAAAGTTTAAGTTAAAAGGTTTGGAAAAACCTGAGGGATGAGTTTATTAAAGCCAAAAGAGGCCAATGGAGACACAGCTACACAATTACAGAATATGTTTTTCCACCAGTCATAGGTTTAACACTGATGTGTATATTACAATTGAATTTAAAACAATTTAATAGTAACAAAACTATAATGAAGTAACAAATTATTTCTTTGATAACTAGACAGGAATATTTGAACCAATCGGTTTACAACATGATGCCATTTTTCTAGGCTTTATGGTGATAATGGTAAGGAATGTTGGATTATTATTGCCTTTTTAGCATAAGAAGAGGACAGAAACTAACCAGACAGTACGGTGTGAATTGTGGAGCGGGCTAAATGAATAAAAAAAAACATCTGTATTATTTAGTAAGTGTACTTTTTGCTTTTATTCTTGCCATAATAAAAATATATTTGTTGAGGAACCTATGTTCTGTTGTCATTAATATTTTAATACACTTAAATAGGTAAAACTGTCCGAGATATGAACAAAAGCAAGTGATGCATCAAAGAAAATCTTGAATGGTTAATCTTTATAATCATTAAAATAATTTATAAAAATAATAAAAATAACTAGTTTAATAAACATCAATAATGTTAATGATATGACGTAGTTCCTGAAACTTTCTACTTCTCTGTTTATCTGTCTGACTTTACGGTCAGTTTCATTTGACCGCCCCCTGTTGTTTTAAAGAATATCACAACGGCGAACGCCTCGTCCGTTTCGCGATGCGGCGCCAGGCGAAAGTATCAATCCAGCTTTACAAGTTCAAAATACCGTCTTTCTTGTCTTTATGTGAGAAAGAAACCCAAATAGGTTCGTAACATGTAAGGTGTTCAGATTTTGGGGTGAATCATCTCTTTGAATGGAATGCCATAAACAGGTTGCAGCTATTAAATCTTTCTTGAGCGGGTAATTCAATAAGATTTTCAGAAACAAACAATGCTGGTACATGTCTTCAGAATTTTAGTTTTCCCCCCAAAATTTGTATCGAAAATGTGAGAAAACTGTGCACAGCCTGTCCCATACGCTATGCAGATTTACCCTTAAAGCACGACAGAATTGAGAGTTAAATGTCACAACAGGTGCTTGCGCGTGTCTGTTTCAAAATCTTCTCTCATTCTTCCTCCTCTTATCTCTCCTTTGTCTCTCGCAGCTGTGCCTTGTTGAAAGCGATCATGACTAATTATTCAAGGCTCAACAGAAGCAGAAATGATGATGAACTTTATTATCCGAGCGAGAGAGAGAGAGAGGAGCGGAGGGAAATGTTTTAAGCTGTTGAAACGGTGTTTGATTGGTGAAGGGTTTTTGAGTGTGTCTGTGACAGATTAATTGTCATCTTTTACTGTCTCACTTTCCTGGGATGAGTGAACCAATCATGGCTCTTTCCTCAAGAGGGGAGATAAAACGACCAATCGCGTCCTCAGATCTCCTTTCTCTACTGTCCAGCATTCCCACACAGGGAGGCGAGCTCAGGCTCTGATAAATCGAGTGTGAGTGTAAGTGTGGAATGAGGCAAGCAGAGGGTGTCAATGCAGCATATGAGCTTTGAAGCCTAGTAAGCTGTCCATCTAGACAGTGTTTGGTCATGCTAAACTTGTTCAAAGTGGTACATGTAAACTTGTTTCAATCCTGAGTCTCCAAGTCAACATGGCTTTTGTCTGAACATTGTGTTGATATGTACACAAGCACATGCTCAAAGCAAGGGATCTGTGGAGGTTAATCCAAAGCAACTTTATCTAGTATTTAAAGAAATGGTTTACTCAAAAGACCATCAGCATTTACTCATTCTCACTTGGAACACAAAGGAAGATATACTGAAGAACGTTGAAGACCTGTAAACATTGACATTCACAATAGGAAAAATACCATGCAAGTACCAATACAATACAAATACCATGCAAGTCAATGGCTGCAGGTTTCCAACCTTCAAAATGTCATCTTTTGTGTTCAAGTCAAGAGAGTAAATCATGATGGAATAAAAAGTTTTGTATGAAATATCCCTTCAACAGATGATGAGTGGTAGGAGAATTTTTGGAATGACGCTAACTGTGCCTATGATTCAACAACAACAGCTTGTTTTAAGTGTGTGTGTTATACCAAAGTCCCTTTAAGGCAAGTTATTACATATTCTACATATTATCTTCCTCTGGATAATGCTTTGTCTGATTGCAATGGTCTTCTGAAGTAATCCACAACTGGGTCTTGATGGTGAATCTGCACCAGAAATAACAGCAACTCTTTGTTTACAAGTTTGTGGGTGTTGGAGTAGTTGCTGTCATGTGATGTGCCTTTGACAGGACAGACTGCACCTCACATTCGTTTCATACAGATTACAAAAGCAAAAAACTTTTGTTTTCAAGTGTTTTTGATTCATTTAAAAGTACAGATTTCAAGCTATTTGGATATATTTCTTAGGTCTGTGAAACAAGTATTTGCTGAGATTTGTTTGTTGACTGTCGTACATACAAGCACACGTCTGGTCCGAGCCTCTCCCTCGGAGAAACTTCAATCTATAGCGATCAATGATTGGCTCCTGTCCTAGTATTTGCCATATAGATCGTTACACTTTTCCCCGTTCAAAACTATACAGTGACATGTCTTGTGTATTCTATAGTCTCTGGTTATACTTTACGTCCTCACCCCATTTCCACACAACTGGACAAACTCATTGCCAGTTTCAGCTATTAATTTGGACTGATATCCAAATTTGATTTCCTTCCGGTCGGCCTACCAGACCGAATACAAACAGCTTTTTGTGGGTCATGTTAATACATAATTTTTCAGTCTAAAATGGTGGGTTGTTTTAACCCAACATTGGGTCAAATAAGGACATGTGTAATTTAAATCTAGCTTAAACGTTGGGTTTGTCCATTTTTGACCCAACGTTGCATTAAAACACAATTTTTTAGACTATTTTTGAGATGCCACAGCTTGGCACTGATCCTTTTCAGAAAAGGCAATCCTAGGACTCATTGTGACAACCACAGAGTACGTTCAAAAAAAAGAAATAAAGTACACTTTATGCATAAAAATCTAAAAACAGACAATTGCACATACTATGCATGCTTATGTATATTGGAGTGCTAAGTTGTTAGCTTAGCAATGCAGTAACATCAAACTCCAAGCTTTATAAGACATTAACTAAACCAATCAGTTACAAGGTGAACCACACACTACAAACCTTAGGATGTACTCCTCACAATAGGTACAGTTGCCTTGAACCGCGCAGATAAGCGATTGTACTCACTCCCCTCTCCCCCGATGGCCTGCACTCACACTGCATTTTGCCTTCCGAACCTGAGCACGCTCATGTCATCAATGAAGCAACTGTTCAGTTTAACAAGAGGAGAAATGTTCTCGCTCAGCCCAGCGGAGATTGCTTTAGTTATATCGTTTTAGTCATTTGGGATGCAGTGACACGCAGTCAAATATTCTGCTGAACAGATCCACAACTTTTGACGCTCATAAATGTTCAGAAAGTCATTGTGCTGCAGGTATTAGGAGGTTTGCTGAATGTGCAGCGAGGGGTTTGCATCTTTATTAAACTATGACACTTTGCGTTCATTGAAAAGTTAGAATGATTACTAAATCCACATGAAACAGTTCCTTAAAAGTGACGTCACGTCTTCAGTTTCTGGCTCAGGCGTGCTTTGCACTCACTACTTCAAGAGCATCAAAGCCCAACTGAACCACACTCTTGAAACATCTCTTCCAACCAGGCCCAGGTGAAGAGGTTCAGGCCCCGTTTACACTAGTGCGTTTTAGTTTTAAATTTTATTTTTAGAAAATACGTCCACACTAGCGTTTTCACCCAGCGTCTCAACAGATCTCCGTCTTCACGACTCTACCAGAAACTTATATCACATGACCATTTGTGCACTCTGGGCATGCACGTTCAAGTATAAACAGGAAGCATGTGTCTCGCTCGGCATTTGGTTATTGTTAGTCAACAAACGCTGGTTGAACGATGAACGCGATGGTAAAGAAAGCAAGAGAGGTCTTTTTGTGGACAGACGACGAGGTTGAGTTGTTACTTAAAGTAACAAATGAATAGAAAACATCCATGGCTGTCAAAAATACAGCGTTTACAGTGAAGGCTGGTCTGCCGTCTGCCGGTGACATTATAGCCACGTGCGCTTGACGAATAAGGGAAGGATATGTAATGACCCAAAGCCCTAATCATCTCAGCAGCCACGCCTCCGTTTTCAAAAGTATGCGTTTCCCTTCATCCACACTGAGACGAGGCAGCAGTGTTTTAGAATGAAAACGGCCTCTCCAGCGTTTTCAAAACGCTCCGTTTTCGCACCTCGAAAACTCCGGCGTAGTGTGGACGGATGGCGTAACCGTAGCAAAACTTATGCGTTTTAAAACGAAAACGCACTAGTGTAAACGGGGCCTCAGAGCACTCACACTTGTCAAACGAACTGGGAAATGCGCCTGAGCACGGTTTGGATAGCATTGTGTGAGCGCCGTCCTAATTTGAAACTAAAAACTATTTGAAAATCAAACAAAAATACAAAGGTAGAAGAACATATACTTATTGGCTTAATGAGGGCATAAGCTGCAAGCCCTGTGAAAAAAATAAAACTGCTGATTTAAGGACATTGATTAAAACGCAACATTTTATATTTACTCTAAAATATAAACGTTGCATATAAATACAAAGCCGCGACATCAGTTGCAGAGCTTCATGAGGACGGGCGATTTTATTATTACAATTCTGAAGGAGATTTCTCGGTAGAATGATGAGTAATACAGTTGTTCAGCAGGAACTGATGATTTAAAAATACGTTGAATTAATAAAGGTAATGGCTTCAACAAAAGCATACGCCATAGCATAAATTACCAATCTTCACAGTAGGCCTGTTTTTCAAGGTTTGTAAGTAATCACTTAAACTCCATTCCCCTATGGAGAAAATGAAAGAAAGTTTTACTATTGACGCACTTGGAATCAACTGTTACTTGAGTCATTGTGCACTTAAAGAGCTAAACGCACACAAAGAAAGCCTCATATATGTAGGGTCTCAAATCACTCGCTCCTTTGAAACGTCAATGCCAGTCAGATGCAACCTTAAAATGGACGCTAGGAGTCACAGCGTTCATAATCTCATCCGAAATATGACAGCATTGTGTGTTGGTGATGCTTGCGCCTGAGTGTGCGCTCGTGCAGCTTCAGTGTTCAGTTTCACAACCAGCCTCTCTCCCAGGCACTTTTTCTCCTGAGCAGCAATTACCAGGGCCTTGATTTATGTGTCCAGTCAAAGAAGCCTCCTCCCCCTCTCTTTTCCTCCCTCTCTCGCAGGCCTTTTATCAGCAAGTCACTCTCTAACAGCACCGCAGCCACCCCTGAGACAGACCTCATCAGATAACACACGCACGCACGCACTCACGCAACCAAATCTTTAAGAAAAAGCCTCCTACTCCTCCTCCTCCCGGGGATGGGGCACAATCGTTTAAGTATCTAGTAGTGCACGTATATGTATGCGTCTTGTTGTATGTTAATGCACCACACACACACGTTTGCTCTGTGTGTTGCGTGTTCTGTCTATAGTGAGAGATGAGTGGAGGAAGGGCTGAAGAATGCATGGCCTCCAGGGACTTCCGATCCTAGAGAGAGAGAGAGAAAGAGAGAGAGAGAGAGAGAGAGAGAGATGGAGAGCAAAAAGGGAGGGAGAGAAAGAGGGAGGTAAACAATCCGGCACACTTACAGAGCGCAGAGGGGAAATAGAGAGGATGGGTAAACGTGTTTAAGAACACACACACACACAACGCCGCCTCAAAAGAGCTGTTCGTGGGCGAGACTCTGACACACACTCTTTCGACAAGGAGAAGGGAAGGATAGAGAGGAAGAGACGAGGTGTCTTTTTTTTTTTCCAACAGCGTGACAGTGTTGACTGTTGACGGCTGGGAGTGTCATTGTGGGCAACGAGAGGGAATTACCAGACATGAAGCAAACTAATTACTGGCTGATTCACTAATTACCTCCAGAGAACGAGACGGGGAGAGAGAGAGCTGCTAAGTGAGCATCTCCTCTCCTGTCATGAAATAATGGGAGGGAAAAAGAACAGCCTGACACAATGTGTTTGGTGACATCATAATGAGGAATGAACAAAGGCCTATTTGTTTGCATTTTTTCCCCCTTAAACAAATGCTGTATAAACCTGTTGGCTTAAAACTGGAGCTATTGCTAATGCACATTACAAAAATGCCTTGTGCATGTTTTGCGATGTCTGTTCACTCAGAGCTTCTTGACAACATAATGAAAAATGAACAAAGGCCAATTTGGCCAAAAACTCTTAAATATTGGATTAAAACTAGAGCTAGTGAAAAACATGTATAATAATGTATAGATATGTGCATTTTGTTGTAAGCTTTAGGACATAATAGTGAGAAATAAACAAAGGTTTACATGTCAGATATTGTTAAAGGAATGTTTCTGTGTACAAATACTGGAGTAATACTAAAACTGACCAAAACAGACCAAAAAAAAGATAATTCATTCCTTTTTTCCAACTAATACTACGGTGCATTTTACTTTGTGACATTACGACAAATAAACAAAGGCCTATTTGTTGCCATTTCTTAAACGTTCAAGTACAAGTCTACTTTTGTAAATGCACATGAGCCTCATGCACATTTCACAACTTGCAGTGAGATTCTTGGCAACATGAGTAATGAAAAAATTGCTTTATAAATCTCTTAGATTAAAAGTGAAACTAGCATAAGTGCAAAATAAAAAAACTTTCTCTGTGCATTTCACAATACGCTTTGTGACATAACACATACACAAATGAACAAAGACCTGTTACGTTTTTGTTAAGCAAATGTCTTGTAAATACTGTGTCGGTACTTTGTACGGCATGAATCCACCCAACTGACATACACTTATATGACTGCAGTTCCTAATATGCTGAGTTAAGGCTGATTTATACTTCTGCGTCGAGTGATCAGCGTAACCCACGCGATTGACTTGCGTGTAGTTGTGTATCTATACTTCTGCACGCTGTATGTGCTGGTCTGCAATAACACTTCCGAAACGCTAGCTGGCAGTAGGTTTAAATGTTCCTCTGTATCGAGATTCTTTGCAGGTGTTTTGTTTATTTACGAATTCTTCCTTAATGTACAAGTGGCTAAAACTCGCTCATTCTGAGGCGGGAATTGGTGGATGTACAACAACTTTAATCATGAGGTAAACACAAAACAAAAGTTTCCATCTGGAGCTCTCAACACTTGTAAACAATTTGCAAACAAGCTCCAACAAGCTCAAGGCTCTCAGCACCACCCACACTCATCACAGCTATCAAGCCGACCAATCATTGAGCTTGTTTAAACTTGTTGGCCTGGTATAAACCCTACGCCTTATTGTGACGTGTAGTTACAATTTCTTTAAGAGGTACTTGTCAGCGTTGGCGACAGCCAGTGAGGGTTATGCCAATGTAATCCCCCAAAAAGTGTTTCTCAAACTAAAATTGTTTGTTCTGTTTGGACACATCAAAAAGCAGGGTTACACCTTTAGTTCTAGGAACTAAGAAAATGTTTGGTGTGAAATTCTTTGTGAAACCTGGGAATTTATATTATCATACGGCATGCACTTGAACAAACACTCATACATGCTTCACTAGTAGATTCTATTGTGCGTGATTTGATGCTATATTAGAGCTAATTTAGTCCTCCTGCGTATTTCTACAACCAAAACAATTTCTAGTTCCTGCCATTCCAGTGGGTACCTTTTTTTTATTATGCTCCATTGGTGTAAATCTTCTAAACTAGAAGTAATGGCTGAAAGAACAAAGAAATCAACAGAATCAGTGTGCTATTTTGGTTATTTTAATTGATTGTGTATTACAATTAGCTCAAAAAAATTACCACCCAATCTGAGGTCCGTCTTAGTCTAGGTCATTAGCAGCTACGAAGTGCCACTAAATTGTTAATGTGGAAATGACTGCTTCCGGTGAAGAGGATTATGGAGGGTCCTTACGGTGTGTTTGCCGCCCTGACAACCACCACCACGCCCAAAGGTGATATTGTGGCTCCTGAGAGGGTCATGTCTATATTGATTTCCTCTCTAACTGCTAAGGAGGGGGAAACGCTGCATGGAAGAGAGAGAGAGAGCGAGACAGAAAGAAAGAGACAGGAATATGACAGCGCCAGAGATGTCGGAGGGGAGTGGTAATTACTTAGATAAAGAGACAGAGCGAAGGAGTGAACGAGAGCGAGCGACGGTGTGACAGAGAGTGAGAAAAAAGAGAGAGGGAAGGAGGGAATGCTGACACTAGCGGAGAGACAAAGATCTAGATAGAGGAGAGAAACAGAGGCTCATTTGCAGTCTGTCTTTGTGGAGAGGGTCATGAGCTTTTGCACACGCTCAGAGCGTGCCTGTCTACATTAGCTAGCAGAGCGCGTAGCGACGGGGGCTAACGCTAGATCTCACACACGCTCCGCAACCGAGGGATGAAAGACACAGGTTAAGACCCTTAAATATCACTGGGATTTAGGTCTGAGAGAGAAACAGAGAGAGAGACGGAGAGAGAGAGGGGTACAAAGGAAGACAGTGCAAGTTTTTAGCAAAAGCAAATGCTATATTGACTGCACAGCACACTGTTTTATACAGTCAACATAGTGAACATACAGAAACGAATCAACTATGACATACTCTCTATGACTATTTCCTACATTCAGCCCTGATTCTGAAAGCATTTCTTGTTTATTACACATATTTCAGGCCCTTGACAGAATTTAGCTGTTTTTTTTTGTCCTGATAAAATGCAGGTCAATGTCACTTAATGCAGTTTCTCTATGAAACCACAGTGAGAGAATTTGTGATGCATTCCTTACACATATTATCTTCTGGAGACTTATAAAGCAGGTTTCCAAAACTGGAATTTGGGCAATTAAAAGCTATTAATATTACAAATAATTAAAAATAATCTATAAAAATGTATAGCTATTAAAACACAGTGGCACAGTGTAAAAAAAAATATATGACATTTCATGTCTGCTTATGTAAACATTAAACAATGTTTGTTTAATATTTCTGAATATTTGATTTTCATCTTTTATTAATGTTTTAGTCATTTGAAATGAGCATCAGAATGGGAAAGAAAGGTGATTTCAGTGACTTTGAACATGGCATGGTTGTTGCCAGACAGGCTGGTCTGAGTATTTCAGAAACTGCTGATCTACTGGGATTTTCATGCACAACCATTTTTAGGGTTTACAGGGAATGGTCCGAAAAAGAGAAAATATCCAGTGAGCAGCCATTTTGTGGGGTCAAATGCCTTGTTGATGCCAGAGGTCAAAGGAGAATGGCCAGACTGGTTCCAGCTGACAGAAAGGCAACAGTAACTTAAATAACCACTCGTTACTACAGAGGTATGCAGAAGAGCATCTCTGAACGCACAACACATCGAACCTTGAGGCAGATGGGTTACAGCAGCAGAAGACCACACCGAGTGCCTCTACTGTCAGCTAAGAACAGGAAACTGAGGCTACAATTTGCACAGGCTCAACAAAATTGGACAATACAAGATTGGAGAAATGTTGCCTGGTCTGATGAGTCTCGATTTCTGCTGCAAAATTCTAATGGTAGGGTCAGAATTTGGCGTCAGCAACATGAAAGCATGGATCCATCCTGCCTTGTATCAACGCTTCAGGCTGCTGGTGGTGGTGTAATGGTGTGGGGGATATTTTCTTGGCACACTTTGGGGCAGTTAGAACTTATTGAGCTTTGTGTCAACACCACAGCCTACCTGTGCATTGTTCCTGACCATGTCCATTCCTTCATAACTACTTCCAGCAACATTCAGCAGGATAATGCACCATGTCATAAAACGTGAATCATTTAAGACTAGTTCACTGTACAAAAATGGCCTACGCAGTGACCAGACCTAAATCCAATGGAGCACCATTGGGATGTGGTGGAACGGGAGAATCACATCATGGATGTGCAGCCAACAAATCTGCTGCAAGTCTGGTGAGTGTGTGTGTGTGTGTGTGTGTGTGTGTGTGTGTGTGTGTGTGTGTG
>CAIGQQ010031529.1:499537-518531 GCA_903798035.1 Danio albolineatus
TGTGTGTGTGTGTGTGTGTGTGTGTGTGTGTGTGTGTGTGTGTGTGTTTTTATAAGTGACGTGAAGGTGAGCTGTACTCAACTGTTAATATCAGATATTTTTACTGTATACATATTTAGATGATATTTTAGAACTGAAATTTGCTTTCCTGTTATCACCTGGACATTAATTGTTACCATAGAACATGAACATGAGTAATACCACATACTATAAAATATCAGAACATTAAAATATCAGGGATTATATCAAATAAACATTTAGGTTTCTTACATTTGTGCTTTGAATAGAGATCTGCACATACAGTGCATTGTAGAGTTACACTACTGTCATTCCATTACTTAGATCCTGACCATGTTGCAGAGTTTCTAATAAAGTTAACAGCCACCTAGTAACTCATTAGCGAGTTTTATTTACTCACCTATAAGCCAGTTTTACTCACATTTGACACATGGCGAGTGTTCAATTTGGATCCTGCATAAAGCAGCGAAAAACCCTCTCACGCACATTCAAATACTAAAGGCATGTGAGCAATCATACAGACATGAAATACCACCTGCAGTGAAATGAAGCTTTTAGTGTCAGTAGTAAAACTGACTCAGGCTTTTTCTGTAGCTAATGGTCATGAAAAAGACCAACTGCTTTCCTCCATTTCAATAAACACCTGAAGCCGTAGCCTGTGTATTGGCCAATTTGCAGCAACACTGCACCCGTTTGAAGAGTCATAACCACTTTAATATGAATTGTCACTTTTTTCCCCCAATGATTCCCACAAAGCTGGGTGGCAGTTTTAGGAAGTTTTTAGGAACAATTTTAAAAACTTCCTATGCGGGATGTACTAAACTACGTCCAAAATAAACTACTTGTGTAATGTCTGGACCCTCGATCATTCATTCATTCATTCATTTTCCTTTGGCTTAGTCCCTTTATTTATCAGGGGTCGCCACAGCAGAATGAACTGCCAACTTATCCAGCATATGCTTTACATAGTGGATGCCCTTCCAGCTGCAACCCTGCGCTGGGAAACACACATACACTATGGCCAATATAGCTTTTTCAATTCACTATTACCCTATGTACGGAGCACTCGGAGGAAACCTACACAAACACAGGGACATTCAAGTCAACTAATATTAAAAGGAAAACATTATTTCTGTTAGCCTTCTGCCTTTTACTCTTCCTTGACATCCAAACCTGTTTGAGTTATTTGAATAACATGTAATGCTAGTGCATTTATACTTGAAAAATGTTGGAAACATTTAACCACCAACTTACATGGTAGGAAAATATAACTAATTCTATGGAAACTAATTCTATGGAAGTCAGTGGTTATAGGTTTCCAACATCGTTCAAAATATCTTGTTCCACATAACGCAAACAAGATTGGAACAAGTCAAGGCTGAGTAAATGATGACAATTTAAATTTCTGGATTAACATTAGCACTCAAAATGAGGTCTGTTGGTGTTTTGAAAGAGTCTTCTTATCATTAGAAAGTTGTATTATAATATCCCTATTCAAAATAGGATTATAACCATTTAAAATGTATATAGTAATATGTGGTTTATTCCTGTGATGGCCATTACTCAAGTCTGCAGTACTCAAAACTACACAGAACGCATTTTAATGATCACTGATAACAGTTATTTATATTCTTTGATGAAAATAACTGCATTTGTTTCAAATCTTCAGTGTTGTAAATGTCTACATCACTGATCAATAAAATAAATAATGTCTATTAAAGAAATTCACTAGCGGAAAACATTTTAAAAGGCACTTGGTTTGATTTTAATTTCAAAACCAAGCAGCCTGTTAGCATGATAAAGTACATCGTTTACATCATTGGCTTTTATGTCTTTAAACAAATATAAAAAATGTAATGTTACAATCGTTTTAAAGTCATAGTATGCAATTTTCTCAGCTTGAGGGCGCATATTCACAACAAACAAAGCCGAAGATTGATGCCTGTGTGAATGAGAGTGAAATCATTGAAGATTTTGTATTATAACATCCTATGGGACTCCTGCAGAAATCATGCTAATGGATGAGCTAAAGTCTTCAAAACTTATCATGGTATTATAAGCAGAGTTAAAGAGGTGATCCACTACGGTATCATATTTCAAACTTTAGTTGATGTGTAATGTAGCTGTGTGAACATAAACAACATCTGAGAATGTAAGATGCTCAAAAATCAATGCAAATGAAGACATTGGCTATTACAGAGTTAGCTTAGCAAAGCCTACAGCGAGTGAAATTTGGACACTCCAAAAAAATACATCCTGGTTAATGATGTCATAAACCCTGCAGGTTACAAGCACACACCCTGCGCAGCGAAGGGGCGTGGCTTGATGTGCTGTAATGTTATAGCAGGACGCTCCCTGGTGACATGGAGCCGATCTGCGAATCTCAGCACGTTATGTTAGCTGACCAATCAGAGCCTTTTGAGGGTGGGCTTTTGGAGGAACTAGGAAATGTGACCGTCATTTTCCTGTAAGCTGAGGAGCTGTATATAATTCAAGATATATGTGATTTTTTCACAAGTGAAGCATGAGCACAAATTGCTTTGGACCCCATGAGCACAATCAAGCTTTAAAAAAACATCCTGGATCACCCCTTTAAAACAATCGCTGATAAGAGACGAGCACAACGTGGCAAAAAAGCAGCAGAGCTTTTATTATGAAACAGTTAACCACTTCCGAGTCTACCACCTGTGATTATGTAGGGAATAAGCAGCACAGTTTTATCATACTACATACATTCTGAAGTTGTTATAATGTTGATCTGTGCAGTCTAATAAAACTCACAACATGTTAAAGCATCTTTGGTGTTTCCATGTTTTCTGTATAATCCAAACTGGAAATCGCAGGATGTGTAAAGTCAATAGCAAGATGATAAATGGCACAATTCAGGTCACTAGTTTAAATAGCCTTTTTCTCTGGATTTGAACATTAGTTTATAATGCTGTTATAGTGGTTAGCGGATATTTAAATGAAAAATGTGTACATGTTTTGCCTTTAACAAGCCGATTATTGGAAGACTATCATCCTTCTAACTGACTGTCCCTCCTCTTAAATATTTCCAAGGTACTAGGCAATGTCTTAATTACATAAGGTGTTTCATGAGACCAATATAAGCTGTCTTTCTCAACACAATCAGAAATACGAAGGCATGTAACATGAGAATAAAGCGGCCACAAGACTTTTCCTTTTTGAAAAGCTGTTAAAGGAGCACAAATATGATTGGTTCAAACATAGGCTAATGCATGTTCAAGTCTGAACTTGTCAAGTCAAACAAGCAGAAACGCCTGCTGTGTGATGGCGGATGTCTGACGTGACGCTCAACTACTTCTAAGAAATGAGTTAAGCATTTACAATTGAACAACGAAACGACGTACCAGGCTAAATATAATTAGTAGAAGTCATTTAGGAAAGGCTGTTATACATTACGCACACATACACACACACACTCACAAACAGACTTGTGCGTGAATTCCCAGGTGAGTCTGAGAACATGACCATGGCTATTTTTGTCTCATCTACACACAAAAAAAGAGGAAAGAAATGAAACGGAAAAGGAGGAACGGAAACAAGACTCTAAATATAGTTCAATGCGACATTCCAGAAGAGAATAAGACTCTTTCCTGAAGTTTGACCAGAGATTAAAAACACAAAGTGAAGAAGAGAGAAAGAGAATTACACCTTGACCTTAGTGATCACACACAAACATCATGGAGATGAATTCAAAAACCATCTATTTTAAACATATATAGCATACTTTCACCTCTTCATCTCAGCAACTTGCTTTTAAAAGGAAAGTACTTGACAAAAACGTGTGATGGTTTCAAGGAATGTCACTAAGATTGACACAAACCCTCTTTGAGAATAGGTCAAAATGACAGAGAAAAACGGTCGCAGAAACGGTTTACACAATACTAATTCTGAGGGTTACTCAGAACCAACTTCAAACTGCAGATGGTCAGCTGATTTTGATTCTGATGGATCTGAGAGCTGTGTGGAAGGGGAGGATTTCCAGTCTATAATATTGTAGTGATATTACTGTAAACTTAGTAACTAAATGATTTTGACTAAGGTATGTCTTTAAAAACTGAAAGAGTACTGCTGATGATACGAACTAACTTTGACATCTGAATAAACAAACAAAGAACATTGATCACACACTTACCAAATCCGTAGAGACAGGACAATCAACACCAACTGGAACCGTGTCTTTTTTTAAAAAGTAGACGAGTGGCAAATGTGGATTTCACCGTTTCCAGATTTGAAAAGCTCTCGAGTGAGTAAAAATGTTCCTTACAAACATATTTTTGTCGCATGTTAGCAGACCACTGTAATCCACACATGTGGGTCTACACGCGAGCTGTGCTCTCATCGCGGGGAAATGGAAGCAAAACCTTTGTTGTGGCACATTTATGAACGCAACCATGATAATCCATGTCTCCAAACAATTGTTCTACTACTTAATTACGGTTGGAAACGCAACAAGGCGTCTCTCTGAACGGTAAAAAGAGCATTCAAAGCTATATCATGCATATTAATGAAGTTGCATCTTGTTCACAATAGAGTGCGAGATGCAACTGATTGGTTTGAACCAAGTCTTTCTCATGAAATAATGCCGAAAACTCAATCACGTCACTGTGTGCCGGCCGATACAGACAGGCAATCTCCACGCTGGAATTTACAAATAACAATTATTAAATATGGATAAAAACAATCTCATCGCTGTGAAAATTTATTTTTAAACCTGATGAACGAATTTGCTGTAAACAATGCATTTACAACCTATTTTAACTTTTTAGTGAAATGTATGTGTCCTAATAGTGTTTTTAGCAATGTGGGACATGCATATGACTGTCAACATCTCGAAAAATTTGTTTCGGTGTTTCGTGATCATTTAACAATGAAACTGGAGATACCAGGCAGCAGACGGCCCTCCCATGACATTAATCCCCATCTATTGTGAGGTGAATTTGACACGCAAACGAAGCAAATTTAACACAAATGAAGTGAGTAAACCTCAAATGTTCAATCGTCTAATTACACTCAAATATCGTGATCAATTCTTACAAGCCGCGTCTGATGCGAATGTCAAACTACACTTCCAAAAGGCTTTCTATGAGGTTTCTATGCTCAAATGTGTCGAGTTTGTTTGGTGTTTTGGGCTTTCGACACAAATGCATGCAGAGCTACAGTAGTAATAGCTCAACCGGCAACCGCAGAAACCGTCAAACATACGGTACAACAGTTTCATTTATTCATTTATTGTCTTTTCAGCTTAGTCCCTTTATTAATCAGGGGTCCCCACTGCGGAATGAACCGCCAAATTATCCAGCATATGATTTATGCAGTGGATGCTCTTCCAGCCGCAACCCATAACTGGGAAACACCCATACACTCTCATTCACACACATACACTACTGACAATTTAGCTTACCCAATTCACCTACACCACATGTCTTTGGACTGTGGGGGAAACCGGAGCACCTGGCGGAAACCCACACGAACATGGTGAGAACATGTAAACTCCACACAGAAATGCCAACTGACCCAACCGAGACTCGAACCAGTGAACTTCTTGGTGCAAGAGTTTTGATTAAATTGCAGGACTTGACATGACTGTCGGCTCCGCCCACACTCATCAGCACTTCCAAGCCAGCCAATCACAGATCTTGAGCTTTGTTTTGAGGCAACTTGTAATTATATTTTTCGAGAGGTGCACCTCAGAGAAACAGCGATGGTATGTGACTATCTAAAGGCTATGCGGTGGACCAACCAAACGTGAACACTTGATGCAGAAGTATAAATTGGCCAGTAGGTTGTCTACATTGTGTCAACAGCAGACTGGGCTGTTAGATGGACAATAAAATAAAATAAAAAATAAAAATAAATAAATAAAATAAACAATAAAATAAAAAAAGAGAGAGATATTGTTCAAGAACAAATCTAACGCTCATGTCTCCAGCACACTTTATAAAACATAAAAACATACTTCGAAAGACTTTGCACTTCACTGAGTGTGTAAAAAATATACACAAGTATACTTTTGCACTTGACAGTCAGTTTTTTTTTCTTTAGTTGATTATTTATGCATTAGTTCAGCTGTAAGTCTTAAGACATCTGACCAACTTTTAATCCCTTCCACAGATGTTCGCCCAGTAAATGTGACAAATGTCCACAAGCTCCCGCCAAGTAATTTTGGTTTACTTGCAACCGGCGTACAGTAAGCAGGCCGACCTTTTACTTGCAAGAGACGGAAGAGGGAGAGACAAGATAAGGTAAGAGCTTTTTCTGCCAGTTCAGCAGGAACTGTTTGTGCTATTCCAATCCAAGGGTGACATGTGGGAAGGGAGGGCAGACATAATCAAACGCTCAAGAGCAGAGAATCACAGAGAGATGAGATGAAGATGGGCCATTCGAACCAATCACACCCGGAGTCTGACGCGCAAATCCATCTGGCTTAATGGCAGGCATCAGAAAGAAAGACGGGAAGTGGCGTGGAGAACACATGAGGGAGAGAGAGAGAGAGCGAGAGAGAGAGAGAGAGGGAGAGAGAGAGACAGATAGGAGCACAGGTCAGCAGGAAAAGAGAAGGTTTGCTGACTTGTCAGATTTGAGCCCCCCCCCACACACACTTCATTAGGACGACTATACAACACTTTCACAACAACAGTGAAAGCAGCACAACTCCTGTTCAGTCCCATTTAATTGTAATTAAATATAAAAATGGAGACAAAATACTTACATTTTGGTCGTTATTAGCTGATAACTATTCTCATTTGATGCTCGAATGGTTGATGCTAAAATGTTATACTACTTACAGTTGAAGTCAGAATTATTAACCAGCTGATTTATTAGCCCCCCTGTTTATTTTTTCCATTTTCAATTTCTATTTAACGGAGAGAAGCTTTTTTTAACACATTTCTAAACATAATAGTTTTAATAACTCGTTTCTAATCACTGATTTATTTTATCTTTGCCATGATGACATTAAATAATATTTTACTAGATATTTTCAAGACACTCCTATACAGCTTAAAGTGACATTTACAGGCTTAACTAGGTTAATTAGGTTAACTAGGCAGGTTAGGGTGATTAGGCAAGTTATTGTATAATGATGGTTTGTTCTGTAGACAAATATTAAAAATATATAGCTTAAAGGGGCTAATAATATTGAGCTTAAAAAAGTTTTAAAAAATGTAAAACTGCTTTTATTCTAGCTGAAATAAAACAAAAAATACTTTTATTATCAGACATACTGTGAAAATTTGCTTGCTCTGTTAAACATCATTTGGGAATTATTTAAAAAAAGAAGAAGAAAAAAAAAATCAAAGGGGGAGCTAATAATTCTGACTTCAACTGTAAATCATAATATAACTTAAATTAATTTTTTTGAAAGTTTACAACTGGATTTTGAAGGATATTGATTTTGAGAGGAGCTCAAATAGCAAAAATAATATTTGTAAGACATTTCTATTTTTATTCTGAAAGTATGCATGAAATGGATCTCAAATTCACAATAAAAACTATAATACATCATTTTACATTAACAAAAACTAACCATCCAACCAACGCTAAAAAATAATCCCGTTCGTAAACATTTTATTAAATTTATCAAAATCCTGCAGACCTATAAGTGTTTAAAGGAAAACCTGTTTTCAACAAGGATTTCTTACACTACAGCCTAGAGTGATGGCTGCTAAAATATTCAAATATATTTACAGTAAATATAAAACTATTATTTTAACTTATTAACTGCCCCACCAAGAAAAAAAAATTTGGATTGCATTTCTTAACTCCTAATGTTGCCAATTATCACACTCAATGCATTTTTTTCCAACACATCCCATCATTTCTAAAATATCAACCTCTACCAAATGGTACAGTAGGTATGTTGGTTTATGGTAAAAGTACCAGAATTAATACAAATACTATGAAAAATCTGAAAATATGAATTGTATAATAAAATTGATTTAAAAACAATCAAAATAATACATTTTTGAATACTAAATCATCTTTATTTTTTTAAGTATGCCATAAAATATTTCAAATATATATATTTTTTACAATAAAACCAAAATCAAGTGTAGTAGTGCAATAGGATTATGTTTGTTTGATGCCGTGTGTAAACTATTATCTAAAACAGACATTCTTTAAATGACTTTAACGTTCGTCATTTAAAACAATGAAAATATGGTCAACCATTTGGAAGAGCAGGCAGTTAAAGGGCTAAATTTAAATAATATCTCACAAAATTACCAATAATGTGTGTTTAATGAAATAAAAAATTGGTTTAGCATAAAAAGATTATTTTAAAAAAGTCAAAATTGCTTAACATGACTCATAAAAATTTAAAAACCCAATTAATTAACAATAATAAATACAATTTTTAATGTTAATAAATAAATAAACAAACAAACAAACCCATTTACCAATGTAGCACTTGTACATTGTGCATCCTTAAAAAAAAGTCCAATCACAAGTGTAGAGAGCCCTCATCTACAGAGCAGAGGTGACTCTAACATCAAGGTCAAACGTCTCAAATAGCAATAAAGGCAAAAACATTTCCACAAACATATATTTCCAAATCAGTTTACTGTACACAAGAGACAACTCCCTGAGTAAATGACTTTATTACATCTATAGTATATAGCGAGTGTTCATAGGTATGTGTTTTCTTGAATCTCCGGAGAGTGATCTGAGTTTCAGAGATCTTATACGCAACACGTGAAAAGCTCTGATGGGTGGGTCACTCTCCAAATGTGTTATTATTCCAAACTCACCAGAACAACCCACAATGATTCAGATCACTAAATGAAGGCAGCAATGCCACAAAGATTCCCCACAAACCAAAATACTGCACAAAGAACAGAACTAAGCGACGTGGAAGAGAAGATGGTGGGAAATAAAACCATGCAACAAGCTGAAAACAACAGAGATAAGGCAGAGAAAACATGCCGAGGGCATGAGCAAGGTAGAGGCTGATGAGAGAGAGAGAGAGAGAGAGAGAGAGAGAGAGAGAGAGGGAGGGAGAGAGAGAGAGAGCCTCTATTGCCAGATTAGCGTCTGACGTAACATTATCACACTGCTGATAGGAGCAAGAGCTGGAAAGAGCAACCATTAGGGAGGAAGGAAAAGAGTGAAGGAGGGACGAGAGAGAAAGAGAGAGAGAAAAAAAGAGGAGGAGGATAGAGAACTTTATGGCTGGAACAAGACAGACCTTTTACCACCACACAATGAAAAAAGAAGGAGAGAAAAGGACAGAAAACTGGTAAAAAGGAGGGGCACTGAACAAGGGATGGAATATTGTGAGGCCAGGAGAAAAACAGTGAGCACGCTAGAAACTAGTGGAAGATAAACAAGACGAAGAGGAGCTATGCCAGAGAAGAGAGGGAAAATAGAGGAAAACAATGAAACCGAGAAACCAGAGATAAAAAGACAAACCCAGGCCTCTTTGGCCATAATATTTTGGGTTTGGTTCATTCCTGTTGTGTCCAACCCTTTCAATCAAATCAGTTTAAAATACTGCTGGTTTCAACTTAAATTTGGCGTAAATATGGACAAACTGAACCACAAGGCCTCAAATGTCATTTAAACTAACTTAAAATATTGGGTTTGTCCATATCCAACCCAAATTTTGGTAAAAACAAACTAATGTTTGGGTTGAAATTTAAGGGCTTTTCAAATAAAAGCACACATCAGACTTTGAATCTGCATTAAAATCCTTATTCAAATATACACTCTTATACACACTTTATTAGGTACACCCTGAAACTACCCCTGCTAGTAGTTGGACCCCCTTTTGCCTTCAGAACTGCTTTAATCCTTCGTGGAATAGATTCAACAAGGTACTGGAAACATTCCTCAGAGATTTTGTTCCATATTGACATGATAGCATCACGCAGTTGCTGCAGATTTGTCGCTCTGAGTTTGAGCTCTGGTGACTGTGGAGGCCATTTGAGTACAGCAAACTCATTGTCGTGTTCAAGAAACCACGTGTTGTGCTCATCAACATCAGATGCTTTGTTTAACTCTATTTAAATAATTGTGAAATATTATGATAGCTAAAGTTGGTCACTGAGGTTAGTTTACATAAAGTAAACTCTTCATACTATATGTACACAGCTCTTTTAGTAACAATAGGTATAAAGTTAGAAAAGGCACATATAGACACATAAAAAACACCCCTTATAGTAATAAAAGTGGCTGAAAATCGACCAAGAACATGCATCGAAATGGCAGATGTTAACCGAAATGCATCTCCTTTAGCTACCTGTGATTTGATCACCCAAAATGCATCCTGATAGTACATGTAAACAATATGGCCATCCTACAAATTGATTACCAATATTCCAGAAAACACAGACTACTGGCAAACATCCCAAAGCTCGAATTAACCCAAAACTATCTCTTTGTCTTCTCTAACATTTCCAGGAGGCCTCAAGAAGAACATTGCATTCACTTGTCCTGCTCTAATCATAGACCTGGACCCTTCGCTCACTGATGTTCTCTCCTCGACACACAGCAGACATCAGAGGGTCTGAGAGGATGCCAGGCATTCCTGAGGCAGAGCCAGCGCCAGGGCCCAGCTTTGAGGGAGGATCGTCCCGCTCAAGCCTCACACCTCCTTCTCACTGCTGGAATGCAACTCTATAACCTCTGAACGTTTACTGGGTCGAAGAAACAGAAGGAAACTGCAGAGAGAGCGATTTTGAGCTGTGGTACACAATACTCAACTTGCTTTCCCTTGCTTTATAATCTGATGAACTCAGGTGGTACAAGGCGACACAACAGGCCTGAAGTGGATTTGTTATGAAGAGGCCTTCTAATCAAATATGGAGATTGGCTTCTTGTGGAGGAAAGAGAAGTGTATGGTTATAGGCAGAAACACACAAACTCTTCAGCCACAGACATCCATAGAAAACAATATAAAGATTTTTGAATATGCAAATGTTTGGATGATTTGTGTACAATACAATTTGTCACGTAATATTGTCTATCTTCTTTTGGTGGATGTATTATATGAGAGACCTATAGCTCCGTTCATCAGTCAAGTGGTTCTAAATGGATTTGAATTGTAAATTGAAAATAAAACTTAAAAGGTGCCTATTTTACCCCTTTTACAAGATGTAGGACAAGCCTTTGGTGTCTCCAGAATGTGTCTGTAAAGTTTTAGCTTAAAATACCCATCAGATAGTTTATAATAGCCTCCAAAATCTGCCCATGTTTGTGTTTGATTACAGTATAGCTGTTTTAGTAGCTTGTGGCTTTAAATGCAAATGAGTTACTTCTCCCCGCCCACTGCTCCCAAGTGCATACCTGCTTCTCCTGCGTTACAGCAGATAAACAGCAGTCAGTGATAAAGACAGACTCGGATGAAGTTGAAGTACAACTCAGTCAAAAATAACAAGTAAGTTTATTTTGTGTATTTGTGGTGGAGCTTATTCAAGCCTTTCTGAAATGATGAGTCTCACACAAACGCCGTTTGCAGTATACAAACACATTTATTACCGTTGACTGAAACCATCCTGCCTTGGTGATTATAGCGGTTAAGAACTAGATAGGGATTTTATAGTCTTTACTACAAACATGCTTTGTTTATAAACGTTTTAAACTTCACAGAGAATTAGAATAAATATATTAATCTTTGCAAAAAAATGTTCTGTGGACATGTGTATATGTGTTAATGTAGAAACATGGTGCCTGTCAATTAATCGGTGGGAGAGGAAAACCGCACTCCTACGTCACAATGCAGTGGGTTACAAAATCACTTGGATTTGGATACTATTTTAATGTTTCATGTTATAAAACTGGTCGGGTTTACTGTATATCATTCCAATATGACAGTGGACGCACTATACCTACACACAGTTCTAGTCAAACAGCTTACAAAAGTTGATTTACATCATAGGCAGCCTTTACGAAGGTGTATTTTGTATTATTGGTTAAGTTTTAAAGTCCCATTCTCTCAAAAACATTCATTCAAAGATTTCTTCCAGATTCTGCAAAGAATAAACAAAAAAGGTCCATAGATTCTGTTTTGGCATAGTTGGGGCTTTTATTTGCAGAAGTTCTAAATACCTATGCAGTAGTGCAGCTTATATCTTCTCAAGAAAAATAATGCTTTATGCGATTAGTGTAAATAGCAATCCTTCATGGGATTGTAGTTTTTAACCCTCATTTACCAACCAAGTCATTGCGTACCTTTGCCTTTTTGTCTGATTTTCCTATATCGCTTTCCTTTGTAATGTTTGTAATGTTCTACTCAATGCTGGTTGACGTGGATCATGGCTTCTAACACTAACAAAGAGTTGTTGTTGCTTTTTATCTCCATGGGAAAATGAATGAGCAAAAATGGATGGGCACTCTAATGAACTCGATGATAGTTCAAAGGTGTTCACCAGCTAAAGCCAATTATTCCAGAAAGCTAACTTTAGCAAGTTGTTTCAGACACATTCAAAATGAGCAACAAATAACACGCCAATTTGTTTTTCAATTTTGCCTGAAGCGTATGAGGGTCTTAAACGTCTCTTGTGATTCAAATATCAGTAGGAGATGGTTTGTTTGTGGACTTGAGCAAATGGAAAGGGCTTTTCAGCATGACTGCTGATCAAGGTCTCCACTTCAGTTTCTAACAGACTGCATGTAAGAGACACTAAATGCTCTGCGTCTTTCATAAACCGATTCAATCACATAATTTGAGAGGATGCAACTTGTTTTTACCACTTCCTCATTTATGCACGCTTTAATCTCGCAAAGCTGAAATGCTAAATTAAATGTTATGCTATTCCAATATCATGAAGCCTTTTCAGCCAGCTGAAGACCAACCGATCTCATCTCTGTCGGCTTTGAAGCGGTCTGACGTCTTCATATCCAACCTCAACTCTAACGGTGTCGATGAAGCAATAGAGTCTCCTTCCCTTTCATCTGTTCTGATTTACGACCAGAGCTACCGAGATTGCCTTTAACAGCCCCGACAACACAAGGTCTCGCCTCACAAAGACCCGCGCAAACACACACCATCACACACTTCTCCTTGTCAAGGTTAAAGCGGACAAAACAAATAAATGATCGACCGATGTCTCAACCGAGTGCGGACTATAAAATAGCGGGTAAGGGCTGGGGACGCTAATGAGGCTGTGGAGGTGAAACAAGCTGTTATGGCTAAAACAAATGAAAGCGTAGTGGACGGCGGTCGGGGCCTCAATCAGATGCCGCCAGCGGCAGGTAGCTTCGCTAACAGCAGCTACAAATTCCCTCTGCCTGACAGTGAAACCCAAGCCGCTCATTCGGTGATGAATGGCCCTCTTCGCAGCGGGGTCGTCCTCGCGGTAGCGCCAGGTTTTTGTCTTCTGACTCCTCGCGGGGTCCGCAGGCCATGACGTTCCCAAATGAGATCCGGTTTAGAATTCCTGCATGCCCTCGGTGCCTCCTATTTTAGAATCCTTACTGCCGCAGCGGGCACAAAGATGGCGTTCTTCATGGCAAGCTGCAAATCCCCAAGTGAGTGATTGAGAAAAATGGAGCTTTAAAATGGTCTCTTGTTAAAACGGCGAGGAAAGAGAGATCAGGGTTGACGGAACATGGCAGATGACATACGAGCGGCAAAAAATAAATAAAAGAAGCCCTTGAGAACGGCCTAAAATGGGGATTCAATGTTCTTACAATAAATCTGACTTTGCATACGTCAGCAAATGCAGTGTAGAGTTTGTGTCGCGCTAAGGGCAAACGTCACTTTGGGGTTTGAAATAACACACAACATTACCAGTGATGGTAGTGCTTGCAAATATTCACAATTCTACATTATAGATCCAATTTAAAAGAAAATAATTACATATGATACCAATAAATAACATTAAAGAACTGACAAATGAAAAAAATAAAAGTTAAATAAATAAATGTAGCCTAATGAGCGCACTCAAGAATTAGACGCTCTGAAGCTGTCGTGTTCATCTCTATTGATTTGAAGCCACATCACTAGGAAGTGAGGCCTTTCTTCCATGTCCGCAGTGCCATCCCTCGCCTCTCCCATCAGCTTACTGAGACACACACACACACACACGCACACCAGTTCATAGGCAGGGCTTAGCAGCGTGGAGGGACAATTTCAAGCCTAGTCACTCCGCAGTGACCCCAAACCAGAGACTGCCACTGGATTAGACATCCCCTCGCTTGCATGCACACGCACACATATACACCATGTACACACACACACACACACTTTAACTATTGCTTTTAAACTATTCCTAAATTTTAAAATGTCTGGTCAGAACAATTTAAACTATATTTATTATTATTATTATTATTGTTAATGATCTTATTGTTATTATTATTATTATTATTATTATTATTATTGTTAATGTTGTTATTGTTATTATTATTTAAATAAAGTCTTCCAGCATGGCTGGTCTACTTCACACAATTTTACTCTGGACAAGCTACTGGAAACACATTAAAACAATTTGATCTTATATATACAAATAATATGTACATTTAATACATTTTTACAAGTATGCCACTGAATTGTACATCAGCATTATGATAGAATAATATATATTTTGTCCAAATAAAATTGTTTTTCACTGTGTAAAGTGTAATTTCTAAGGTTGTCGGATGCATTTGGTGTAAATGGTGTGTATATGGTTACATAACGATCACTGTTAAGTTGAAAAGACTTCAAATTTACTATGCCATTTATGTATTTATAAATAAGAGAAGTGTAAAATCTGAAGATCCACTACTACTATTATTACTACGATTACAATCTAAATGTTATATTATACATATTTATTATTTGAAATAAATGAATAAATAAATAAAGAAATAGATATCAATGACAAACTACATTAGAATCGAAGAAAACATTTATTTATTTTTTATTTATAACCCCTTTACATTAAAATAACAAAGAAACTTAAGACAAATAAAATAATTCCTTAAATAATATATTATTTTTCTTTGAGATAACTAACTTCAATTTTATATTAGAGGTCATTTATTGTCATGTTTGAAATCAAGACTGACCAGCCTATGAAAACCTATTAGCATCTTAAAACTATTAGAAACTCAAATCTTAAATCTGTCATTGTACGTCTCATCAAGCAACAGGTTCCATATCATTTCAAAGTACCTTCTTAAACACAGCCTCTGTGAATTGAGCAAATTACCCAAATCTACCCAAGATTAATCAATGAATGTTGCTATATGTAAAGGATGGATGGACGGATTTGTATTAGTTTTTTCTTTCCACCTTCACTGTCTATGTCGTGAGAAACCCGTGCGGAGTGTGTCCGGCATGTTGACATTCCCCCAGCGTGTGCATAACAGCGCTGTCCCATCTCGTCCTTTCACTCGCTCTGCCTTCACTTTCTTCACCTCTCGCTGTTATCGCAGCCCTTTGGAGAGCCATCGCGCTCCCCTCTGCCTTCCTTATCGGCCCGCTCCAGCCCAGCACACACACGGGCAAACAAAGAGCTCCATCAGCCCGGGGAAGAGCAGTCCAGAGGGGGCACAGGGGGGGGCAAAACAGAGCATTTTATTACAGCCTAAACAGACGAGACACTGGTTACATGTGCTTGCGATGAAGGGACAGAAACAGACATGTAGGGTTATGCTCTTGGTGCTGCTGAAATGACACCGTCAGCGAGGGAAGCGGTGAAAATGGCTGACCTGGTTGACACAGTGGAGTGCCAAATTATTTGCTTTTAGTTTTGCATTGGCTGTGGGATATTGAACACAGATGAATTACATCTGTTTACACAAAGACAGGCATGTTATTAGAGCTGAAAATGTGCGCAGCTAGATACAAATTAAGATAGAATGGCTAATTGCTAGATGCTAATTACTGAAAAGTAAATACAGTATATTAGCACACATATACAGTACATTATGGATATATTAGAATATGATATACTTCAGGGCTGCCCCTGTGCGCTGTATAATAATAACCACAGTAAACCTACACTTACCGGCCACTTTATTAGGTACACCTGTCCAACTCCTCGTTAACGCAAATTTCTAATCAGCCAATCACATGGCAGCAACTCAATGCATTTAGACATGTAGACATAGGCCCCGTTTACACTAGTGCGTTTTAGTTTAAAAACGGCGTTTTAGCATGAAAACGATCTGCGTCCACACTAGCGGATCTTAACAGATCTCCCTCCACCAGAAACGTATATCACGTGACCATTCGCGCACCATTCCCGTACTCTGAGCATGCGCGGTTAAGTATAAACAGGAAGCACGTGTCTCGCTCGGCGTTTGGTTATTGTAAGTCAACAAACGCTGGAGGAACGATGAACGCGATGGCAAAGAAAGTAAGAGAGGTCTTTTTGAGAACAGACGACGCGGTCGAGTTGTAACTTAAAGTAACAAATGAATATAAAACATCCATGGCTATCGAAAATGCCGTGTTTACAGTGAAGACTGGTCTGCTGTCTGCCGGTGACGTCATAGCCATGTGCGCTTGACGAATAAGGAAAGGATACGCAATGACCCAAAGCCCCAATCACGTAGCGGATCTCAGCAGCCACGCCTCTGTTTTCGAAGATATCCGTCTCCCTCCATCCACACTGAAACGCAACAGCAGCGTTTTAGAATGGAAACGCTGTCTCCAGCGTTTCTAAAACGCTCCGTTTTCGCACCTCGAAAACTCCGGCGTAGTGTGGACGGATGGCGTAACCGTAGCAAAACTTATGCGTTTTAAAACGAAAACGCACTAGTGTAAACGGGGCCATAGTCAAGATGATCTGCTGCAGCTCAAACCGAGCTTCGCAATGGAGAAGAAAGGTGATTTAAGTGACTTTGAACGTGACATGTTTGTTGGTGCCAGACAGGCTGGTCTGAGTATTTCAGAAACTTATGATCTACTGGGATTTTCACGCACAACCATCTCAAGGGTTTACAGAGAATGTTTCGAAATAGAGAAAATATCCAGTGAGTGGCAGTTTTGTGGGCGCAAATGCCTTGTTGATGCCAGAGGAGAATGGCCAGACTTGTTCAAGCGGATAGAAAGGCAACAGTAACTCAAATAACCACTTGTTACAATTGAGGTATGCAGAAGAGCGTCTCTGAAACCTTGAGGCAGATGGGCTACAGCAGCAGAACCCTTTGGCGCTACTTCCAGCAGGATAACGTATCATATTATAAAGTGCGAATCATCTTAGACTGGTTTCTTAAACATGACAATGAGTTCACTGTACTCAAACGGCCAGTACAGTTACCAGATCTCAATCCAGTAGAGCACCTTTGGGATGTGGTGGAACGGGAGATTCGCATCATGGATGTGCAGCCGACAAATCTGCAGCAACTGCATGATGCTATCATGTCAATATGGACTTAAATCTCTCAGTAGCTTGTTGAATCTATGCCACAAGGGATTAAGGCAGTTCTGAAGGCAAAAGGGGGTCCAACCCGCTACCTAATAAAGTGGCCGGTGAGTGTACACAATAACAACATCTATTATTAGTACTAAATATTTCCCAAATATGGATTCTTGCTGCAAGAACAAATAAAAGACAGCTCCTTAATCTTAATAACAATGTGTCAATTTTTACCATTTTTACACACACACAAACCCAAGAGGTGTGTAGATAAAACACTTTAGCCTTCACGAGTGAATAAAGTGGTCCTTCAAGAAGAGATCATCTTATTTGGGGGTCCTTGGCATTGAACGCTTCGAAAGTCCTGATATAAATCACAGAACAAAAGCAAACAATGAGAGGAGGAAACACTGAGACAGTGAGCAGAAGAGCGCTTTTATTTCCCTCAGTATATTGATATGCTCCATTCTTCATCTACACACACTGACGAAGAAACGCTCGCAGATCTCCAACAAACACACTGTACCTGCAGAATCCGCTTCTCACACTGCCTGCCTTTCAAAGGAAATGGCCAGAAACCATCCATTACCACTAATGAATTGATTCAATTGGCCATAATAGAGTCATTTATCTATCAGAGAAAAGCCAATTCATGTTGAGAGAAAGAACGGTGATCGAGGAGGGGTAAGAGAGGGGGGAACGGTGGCAGCACTGGGTGGGTTTGAGGATGACAGTACTACTCATCTTTGGAAATGAGACCAGGGGGTTGAAGATTTACCATAACGCCAACGTGTGGATGGGCGATATATCTTATCAAAACATCAGCCTGCGCCATCGAATAAATCTACGACATACTCATGTGTGCGATACAGTTTTACATACAGTTGAAGTCAGAATTTTTAATCTTCCTGAATATTTCCCCCCAAATTTCTTTTTAATGGAGAGATTTTTTCAACATTTCTAAAAATAATAGTTTCAATAACTCATTTCTAACAACTGATTTCTTTTATCTAGTAAAATAATATTTTACTAGATATTTTCAGGATACTATTGAGCTTAAAGTGACATTTAAAGGCTTAACTAGGTTAATTAGGCAAGTAAGGGTAATTAGGCAAGTCATTGTATGATGATGGTTTGTTCTGTAGACTATCGAAAAAATATATTGCTTAAGGGGGCTAATAATATTGACCTTAAAATGTCTTTAAAAATTAAAAACTGCTTTTATTCTAGCCGAAATTAAACGAAAAAGACTTTCTCTAGAGGGAAAAACTATTATCGGAAATACTTTGAAAAATGTCTTGCTCTGTTTAAAATCATTTGGGAAATATGAATAAATATAAATAAATAAATAAATCACAGGAATTATTAAAATAAATCACCTTTAACTGTAAGTATGAACCTGTTTACAAAATCATTTCAGATTCTTTAGACCAGACTGACTTCATAACACCAAGTGTTTGATATAAATTTATTTTTATGTGACCAAAACATGGTTTCATGTCACAGAACGAAGAAGAAATTGTGCTAATTTATAGTGTTCTTTATAGTCCAAGCTGCTTAATGAAGTCCTTTAGTCATTTTAAAAGCTTGAAGACACACACGCACACGCACACGCACACACACGCACACGCACACACACACACACACACACACACACACAC